>VXCM01005562.1:0-33233 GCA_014773175.1 Lucifuga dentata
TACAGGTGGTGTTCGATCAACTCCAGTTGCAGCTTTACAGATCGAAATGGGAGAAAGTCCTTTAAATTTACGAAGAAGTCAGCTGTCATTGAATTACTGGGTTAATTTACAGAGACACACTCATCTTCATCCTACACAGGATGTTTTAAAACCATGCTGGGAAAAGGAGAAAAGGCAAACTAAAAGTTCTGGGTGGGTAATTACAAAGAAAGTAAAAGAGTTAGAAATTGATAATAAACCTGTTAGCATGACAGTGCCGTATTCCACGGTTCCTCACTGGCTGTTTCCTCCAGCCGCAGTTGATTTGTTTTTGTTAGAGGCCAAAAATAAGGATAAACACTTCATTTTAAATGCTCAGACTGCAGAGGCATATATAAATAGCGAGTATGTAATGTATGTAAAGATCTACACAGATGCATCCAGAAGTATTAGTAATAAAGTAGGAGAGGCTTTTACGGTTCCAGAATTTAACATTCAGGTTAGCAAAAGAATTTCAAACAGCTTATCAGTATACACAGGTGAAATGGTAGCTATTCTGTTGGCATTGATGTGGGTAGAGGAAATTAGACCTTTAAGAGTGATAATATGTTCAGACTCCAGTTCGTCATTATACAGTATAAAAAATCATCAGTCAGAAAGTAGACCAGATATATTGATTGAAATTTTACAGACTTTGTATAGAATTTGCATGATGGGATTATATGTGGTGTTTTTATGGGTCCCAGCTCATGTTGGCATAAAAGGAAATGAAATCACAGATAAACTAGCTAAACAAGCTACAGGAAAACAGTGTGGGGATATAAATAAAGTACAGTAAATCAGAAATGAAAAGCATAATTAAACAGTCAATTAATCAAAGATGGCAAAAACAGTGGGATGAGGAAAGAAGAGGACGGTGGTATTACAATATTCAAAGATCAGTAGGGAAAATGAGTTCAGCAGGTAGAAATCGAAGAGATGAAACAATCATTTGGAGGTTGAGGTTTGGACACGGGTGAATATTTCACTTTTTAAAATAGGAAAACATAACTCAGGAAGATGTAGTTATTGCAATGTAGATAAAACAATAGAACATGTAATGATAGTATGTCCACAGTATACAGAGGAGAGAAGGGAGCTGATGAACAGTCTAAAAGAGAGAAAGGTAAAATTTAATCTGAAAGATATGTTACAACAAAGCTCAGGGGCTTTATGTTATTCTTTTTTGTTTCATTATTTAAGGAGAACAGGGTTAAGTGTTAGAATATGAGATTATTATTGTGTTTTTTTTTTTATTTTTTATTTATTTTTTATTTTTTTGTTTTGTTTTGTTAAAGAAATAATTGAATCCAGATCCACACTCCTCACCAGTTGGTGGCGGTAATGCACCAATTTGTTGTTTGCCAACCGCCATAAAATTTTAAAGAAGAAGAAGAAGAAGAAGAGATTGTAGTTTAGGTTGCGTCTCTTCCGGGCAGCTCTCAGTTCCCGCTATCTGACTGCGAGGAGGTACGTACAGTGTTCGCTAAGCAGTGAAAAAGTTACATTTTAATTGTTAAACTGTAAAACACATTGTTTTGTGGTTGCTGATGATGTTTAGAATTAACGTGAACATGTAGTTATTCTGTTGATCGAGGGGAAACCATATCGGTGCCTCTTTAGCGACGTTTTCGTTGGCTACGTGTGTTCCAGCATTGTGTGGGGTTTTCACACGTACTTTTTTTTTTTGCTAACAGGAAAACAAGACCTGTATGATGCGTGTCACAGCTTTATTTGCTGTTTAATTGCTCTGTACAGAGAGAGCCAGATTCCGGACATTGAAGGAGCAGCAAAGAGTCAGTTCGTGGTCTGAGTCCTCCTTCACAGAACACAACGCAGAGTTTAACTGGTATTCATGGGTGTACACCTGACTGAGAGTAACAGTAGAAGTGAACACCCATTGCACACAGAACCTCCGTGAATTTAGGATTAAGTTAACATAACACCAGCCAGAGTCTGCACAAAACACTANACACAGAACCTCCGTGAATTTAGGATTAAGTTAACATAACACCAGCCAGAGTCTGCACAAAACACTACAACAAAGTTTTGATGAAAATAATACCACATTTAAAAAAAAAAAAGAAAGCAAGAAAGAGGAAATAGCGCAGTTTCAAAATGTAACGAGNACCACATTTAAAAAAAAAAAAGAAAGCAAGAAAGAGGAAATAGCGCAGTTTCAAAATGTAACGAGACAAACCTAACCTCTTACGAAAGCCGAAGAGTAGAAAGTTACTGCTTAACGGAATGTAACTTGATTAAAAAATGTTACTTGAGTAAAGTTACAATTTACTTGAGAGAACGAAATGCAGTAAATATAACACACAGAGTGCTCCCACCTCTGAGAGTACTCTGTGTGTTCCTACATTTTAATGAGTCTCCAGTATCGCCTAGCTACTTGCTAGCATCAGCTAGCTTGTTAAGGCAGGAGAGGGGAGGAACCTCGGGCTGTGGCGAGGAAAATAGGTAAAGGCAATTTAGCTGGTATAGTAAAAGGGCATTATATACGGTATAATGTTATACTTGGGAAGTCACATGAAATTGTGACATTGAGCCAACAATTTTTCAGTCCTTGCCATGCTTTTAGTCCAATCTAAGATGACACAGACAGACGGACGTTCACAGACGGACTTCAAGTCTTAATTTGGATTTACAGCACAGAAAGGTTGCCATGTTTGGCAACTTCCAGTAAAGCAAAACAATGTCCAACTGCTATAGCAACTTGGTCATAAATTTTTCTTTAACTAACAACGATTAAATACCTTGACCCTGGCAGTCCTTCCTTGAATGTGTGGAAGATGGTGGATAATGACTGATCATGTGCAAAATGCCTTGGGTGGAAGTGTAAAGTGATTAGAACCAAATTAAAAACCCAATGAGTAAAATTTATGTATTTTCTGCATCTTTGACTTAACTGATAAAATACAATTAAAATCTACTCACTGATTCACAGCTGATTTTATTCAAACAAAAGTAAGTAAAATACAATTAAGAAATAATTCAAATTTGTTTAATTCATCTCAATGTGATTCAAAACTGCACAGTCTATTTTATTGTGTATAGGTTACTATCATTTATTTATTAAATATTAATTAACCCCAATCTCAGTTTTTACAGTGTATTTGATTGTCTTTGTCTGCACCAAAAGCACAGCCTGAAGCAATCTGGTTACAAATTGCTGCACAATTTCATTGTTTTTCTTGCAATCTGGTAAAATGCCTGGCATGCAAATGCAGCATTCACTTAATAGTAATTAAGAACTGACAAAAGAGTTTCACATTCAGCTGCACTGCAATCATGTGGGGGAAAAAAAAAATCAATCAGCCAACATGAATTTAAAGAAAAGATTTGAATTAGGTAGGTGACTGCATTGAAACTAACCAAACTACTCTAAAATAGTTTTAGTATTTTGAGAGTAGTTTGGTAATTTAGAGTAGTTAGTAAGACTTTTTTTTCTCAATCTAATATCAAATGAGGAAGTCTCTGTGCTGGATGAGACCAGCATGTAAACACAGGCAGCATTTTGAGGCAGATGAACCTTTGTTAAAGTAATTCCAGTATCAGAGAATGTCAGACTGAGTATTATGACAGGAGGAGAAGCTGATTCCACTTTTTATGGAATGGCCTATCAGTTTGACCCTGAGTATACAGAGGAGGAAATAGTGCAGAGACAAACAGAGAGGACGGTGCTGCTACATCATCAGAGCAGCAGGACCCTCAGCCTTTGGATCGAACAGACGGCAGCTGGAACAGATGTCAGAATATGGATTCTGCAGCAGAGTGGTTTTGCTGCACTAGTGGGACATTTTGGAGCTGCTGTTGGAAGATTTGGAGGAAAGCTGTCCTGCTGCCTGATCAACCACAGAACTACACAGAAAAAATGTATGTCTCCACCGGGGAATACAGTTCCCCGGTGGAGACATACATTTTTTCCTGAACCTGTGTTTATGGAAAAATTTAAGGGACCGTGACTTCATAAGGCTGTGTAATTATTAGCAGGAGAAACATGGATTTTTTAGATGGGTGTATTGCTTGAATATTTGATTTTGAAAGACTAGTGCAGTCCCCTTTCAAACGTACCTGTCCGGACTTTATGTTGTACACCACAGCCTGCCATAATTTAGTTCTGAACGTCCTCGTGAACTAGCTGTGTTTGTTTGCTGTAAGGGGTTGGTTTGAGACCGTGTCACTGGACCAGAGCGTATGCTGCCACGTGCAGAGCGTATCCTGCCATGTGGACTATTTTTTACTGCACAGCTCAATTTGAGAATCACTCATCCAAACACGTGACACTGCAAACCTTTGGGTCCTGAGCAATAAACCTGCTGACTTTCAGCTTCATACAGGCTGGGTTCTAGAGATGTTGGTGCCACAGACAGAGATTTCTGCCTTCAGAGATTTTGCAAACTATCAGGAAAGCTGAAATACGGTTTTATCCTTTGGGAAATGATTGTCAGTAATGTAACATGTATGAAAATCGAATATATTAGGCTCTAACATGCAAAATGGGTGGTACTGGTCTTTTAACTAAAGGAAAAATCCAGCATGAAATACACTTTAAAACACTTTAACACTAAAAGCACAGGTATTGATGATTTAATTAGCTTTCCTGGGCTCATTTTCATAATTTTATGTTTGCATTTATATTTTTCATATTCCTGTTGGTAACAGGTGAAATGTAAATCACAGTAATATCACACAGATATTTTTGCGCAGCCACAATAGAGTTTGACATCAGAAATGTGTTTACATGATCTAAAACAAATGGTGCAAAATTGAACTCTGTAAATTATGCCAAATTATTCATAGATAAAATTAAGAAAATAATCATAATCATAATAATAATAATTATAATAATAATAACAATAATAATAATAATAATAATAATAATAATAATAAATTAAGAATCATGTATTGACTTATTTTAACATTACCCAAGATATTCTATTTTGAAAGTAGCCCAGCCTGTCTATGTGCACACTGTTCTATGTGTTTATGTAGTTTCTTGTTTAGTGAACAGTCATAAGATTTATCATTATGTCCCTTATTACTTCCAATAAGGAGGTTATGTTTATGCCTGCACTGTTGCTTGGGTTGTTTGTTTTTTAGTAGAATTATTCAAAAAGGTCAGAACCATTTGATTAATTTGGTGGATGGGTGGGACAGGAAAGAACCATTACATTCTGGTATTGATCCAGATCCTGAGGTGGGTCCAGGAAGTTTAAGAATTGTTTCTTAACATTGGGAAATAAAGCATTCTTTAAAATATTTTTGTCAGTTTCTTCAACAGGAGTACACCAATCCCAATCAAAAAAATAGACATATTTATTGTGTCAAATCATATCTAAAGGTGAAATTTAGTCTGGATTCAGATAAAAACTACAGTTTCTACAAAACAAGTATCCCAGTACGTACAGCGATTAGCAGTGTTGCCTCACAGGAGGTAAATGGTGGGTTCAAACCCTGTGCTGTGGTTCCTTTTGTCAGAAATTTTCATGTTTGTATGTATTTAGCATGGACCAAATGCAGACAAAGAATTCCACCACAGAAGAGTGTGGTCAAAAAAAAAAAAAAAAAAAAAAATTTAGAACGTGACAAATTTCTTCTGTTCTTGATCAATCTAATGTATCCTTCTAATTTATTTTACAGTACTGTGACACTGGTTTTGGTTTGGTAAAGGATTTTTGTGCAGTCATGCCGATTACTTCTGTTGCTGTTGGATGCAATAATCATAAAATCAAAAGGCATGGCAAGTCATATTATGGATTTCCTGCTGAGTATTTAGTGGTCACTTCATAACAAGTAATGTAGTTTAGCTGTGTTTCAGCTTTTGTTTAGCATGAATGTAATTAAAGCAGTGGATTTGAATTAAATTTATGTACCGCAGTGACTGGTTTACTGATCACATCTCGCCATTGCTAAGAGAGCGACAGTGTTGAGGCGGGTATAGTGTTATTGTGATGACTCGTTTGGACTCTGTCTAATCATTTCCTGTTTTATTTTGTTAACTGGTTCTCCTTGTTGTTCTGTTAGTTTTACTTCCTGTCTTTGTTCTAGTTTCCCGCCAGTGTTCAGCATCACCTGAGTCCAATCTGCTAATCACTCACCTCTCTACATATACAATCAACAGTTCCTTTGTTCTCTGCCAGATTGTCTTGTTACTCCATGTAGTCAAGCTTTCCAGCATTTTTTCAGTGTTTTCTCTTGAGATTTCTTGTGTATGACCTTTGCTTGTTTTGACTTGGATTTAAGCCTGATTCTCTGTTGGATTTATTTGCTTTTGGATTACCTGGACTGTTTGGACTGTTTCTGGATTTTGCCTTTTTGTCTGTCCCTCATCTGCTCTGTCTGCCTTACTGACTGCCCACCTGTGTATGACCCATGAAGCCGTCATTAAACTGTGGATTTTTGAACTTTACTCTGTGACTGTTTTTTCGAATCCTGCATTTGAGTCTTTTTCTGGTCTAGGCTGTCACAGTACAATCTGGCCATGACTGACTCGGCAGGATCAGATTCTCTCAGGGCTGCCCTTCTGAATCAGGGCCAACGGCTCCACCAGCACGAGCAGCTGCTGGCCACTCTCTCTGCCGGGATGCAGCAGCTACAGGTTCAGCAGGGGGATCTCCTCTCCTCCATGGGAAACCTGGAGGTCTCTCTCTCCAGTCAATTAAAACAGTTGCGAGAGAGAAACCCGGTCTCCTCTGATCCTGTGTCAGATGCCTCTCCACCTCGAGCTTCCTCAGGCCCAGAGGGTCCGCAGCCTGAACCCCGCCTTTCTACTCATGAGCCCCAGGGTATTCAGATTGAGAGATATGATGGGGACTCTTCCACCTGTCGTTCCTTTCTGGTAAACTGCTCTATCCTGTTTGAACTGAACCCTTCTTCTTACTCATCAGAGCGAGCTAAAGTAGCCGCAATGATGAGTCACCTAACTGGCAGAGCACGGGAGTGGGCTACAGCTGAGTGGGACCGGCAGTCTGCAAGTCTGCAGTGTGTCGCACCTTCCGAGACTTCTCTGCCGCCCTTCGCCGTGTCTTTGATCACAGTACNCTGCAGTGTGTCGCACCTTCCGAGACTTCTCTGCCGCCCTTCGCCGTGTCTTTGATCACAGTACACTAGGGAGAGAGGCAGCTCGGGGTCTTCTGCACCTTCGCCACGGTAAAGGCAGTGTAGCAGACTATGTCATTAAGTTCCACACTGTGGCTGCAGACAGCAGCTGGAATAACCATTCTCTCACCGACGCTTTCCTACATGGGTTGGCAGAGGAGGTTAAAGATCAGCTTGTTCCTCTCGACCTTCCAGCCGACTTGGATTCACTGGTTTCCCTGGCTATAAAGATAGACAACTGGGTTATCTGAGAGATGGAGGGAGCGCTCCCAGAGACCGGGACCGTTTCCCATCCAGAGATGGCACCACCAGTCAGAGAGCAGAAATTTTCAAGGGCCTTCTATTTCTGTTCCTAGTGCCTCATCTGCCTCCAGTGTTCCAGAAGAGCCGATGCAGCTGGGACGAACTCGTCTCACTCCTGAGGAACGCCAGCGACGAGTCAGAGAAGGAAGGTGTATTTATTGTGGTCAACTTGGACATTTCCTGGCCCACTGCCCAGTAAAAGACAAGGCTCACCAGTAGGAGGGAGATTACTGGTGGGCCAAGTTTTGTCAGATCCCCCAGTCTCCCATCCTCTGACCCATGCCCAGCTGTTCACTCCCACTCAATCCTTTAAGCTGTCTGTTTTCATCGACTCTGGGGCGGATGCCAGCTTTATGGACTATGATTTGGCAAAACAACTTTTTCTGGAAATTGAGACTCTTCCTCAACCCCTTGTGGCACATGCCCTGGATGGCAGGTTGTTGTGCCGGGTAACTCATCGCACCAAACCTGTGGGTCTTCTACTCCAAGCACCTCTCATTCAATCTCATTCACTCTCCACAAATAGCTATTACCCTTGGACATACCTGGTTAAAGAAGCACAATCCACACATAGATTGGACCACTGGACTCATCCTGGGGTGGAGTAGTGACTGTCATTCTGCATGTCTATCTTCAGCCTTTCCTGCTGCCAGTCCTACATCTTCGGAACCTTGTTCCGAGCTCCTGGCTCTCTCTGGTGTGCCTTCGGTCTATCATGATCTCAAGGAGGTATTCAATAAATCCTGGGCCACCTCGTTGCCACCACACCACCTTTATGACTGCACCATTGAACTGCTTCCAGGGGCTACTATTCCCAAGGGGTGTCTCTACTCTCTCTCTCTCTCTCTCTCTGCTCCGGAGAGAGAAACCATGGACAAATACATCCAGAGCTCCCTGGCTGCTGGTATCATCCGTACATCCTCCTCTCCAGTGGGGGCTGGATTTTTCTTCATTGAGAAAAAAGACAAGTCTCTCCGCCCCTGCATTGACTACCGTGGGCTTAATGAGGTCACAATAAAGAACAGGTACCCCCTCCCTTTATTATTTTCTGCTTTTGAGCTTTTACAAGGGGCTACCATCTTTACTAAATTGGATCTCAGAAATGCTTATCATNTTTTGAGCTTTTACAAGGGGCTACCATCTTTACTAAATTGGATCTCAGAAATGCTTATCATTTGGTAAGGATCAGGGAAGGAGATGAGTGGAAGATGGCCTTTAATACTCCCAGCGGACCTTATGAGTACCTGGTCATGCCTTTTGGTCTCACCAATGCCCCAGCAGTTTTTCAAGCCCTCGTTAATGATGTTCTCCAGGATATGCTCAATCAGTTTGTGTTTGTCTATCTCGATGACATTTTGATTTTTTCTAAGTCTGAGCAGGAGCACATCCAACCTGTCTGCCAGGTTTTGCAGAGACTCCTGGAGAACCAGTTGTTTGTGAAAGAGGAGAAATGTGAATTTCATGTTCCAATGGTGTCTTTCCTGGGTTTTATTGTTGCGGCAGGCACTATTCAGATGGACCCGTCTAAGGTCAGTGCAGGCTCTGAGTGGCCACAGCCCCATTCATGAAAGCAGCTACAGTGGTTTTTGGGGTTTGCCAACTTTTATAGACCATTTATTTGCAACTACAGCTCTCTCACTGCACCCCTTCATGCTCTCACTTCTCCTGGTACCAGTTTTTTGTGGACCCCAGCTGCTGACCAAGCCTTTCAGGCACTTAAGAGATGGTTTTGTTCCGCCCCAATCCTTACACTGCCAGACCCCAAACTACAATTCATTGTTGAGGTCGATGCTTCTGATCTGTGGGTGGGGGCAGTACTGTCACAGCACTCAGAGACGGAGAATAAAGTTCACCCCTGTGCCTTCTTTTCTAAAAAACTCTCTCCAGCTGAGAAGCATTATGACGTGGGGAACCGGGAACTGTTAGGTCTCAAATTAGCACTGGAGGAATGGAGGCATTGGCTGGAGGGGACAGGTCAGCCGTTTCTAGTGTGGACAGACCACAAAAATTTAGAATACATCCTCTCCACCAAAAGACTCAATTCCAGACAGGCCAGGTGGGCACTGTTCTTCACTCGTTTTAACTTCTCCCTCTCCTATCATCCAGGTTCCAANGACAGGCCAGGTGGGCACTGTTCTTCACTCGTTTTAACTTCTCCCTCTCCTATCATCCAGGTTCCAAGAATATCAAACCAGATGCCCTCTCTAGGCTATATGATGCTGATACCTCTCTCCTGTCTCCTGCCACCATTTTGCCTGCTGCCTGCATTGTTGGGACAGTCACGTGGGAGATAGAGAGTGTGGTTAGAAGTGCACTGGAGGGAGTGCAAGTTCCCGAGGGCTGCCCACCTAATCATCTCTTCATTCCTGTCCTTCGGTCACGAGTCATCCAAGCTCACCTGCCACCCCAGAGTTGGATGGACCCTGTGTTTCCTTCGTCAGCATTTCTGGTTGCTGGCTATGGGGAGGGAGGTGAGAGAGTTTATTGCCGCCTGCCCAGTATGCTCCCAGAATAAGTCTTCTCGTCACCCTCCTGCTGGTCTGCTTCATCCTTTGCCCATCCCCCGGCGACCGTGGTCCCACATCTCAGTGGACTTTGTGACTGGTCTCCCTGTCTCTGAAGGTAACACAACCATTCTTTCTATAATTGACAATTTTTCCAAGATGGCTCACTTTGTTGACTTGTCCAAGTTACCTTCTGCCAAGGAGATGGCGGAGGTCCTCCTATCCAATGTGTTTAGACTCCATGGTTTGCCTCAGGACATTGTTTCTGACAGAGGGCGCAGTTTACATCCCACTTCTGGAAGGAGTTCTGTTCTCTTATCGGGGCCACAGTCAGCCTGTCGTCTGGGTTTCACCCACAATCCAATGGACAGACAGAGAGATACAACCAGGAGATGGAGACAGGACTACGCTGTCTGGCTTCACAGAACCCTTCTACCTGGAGTAAACAGCTGATGTGGATTGAATATGCACATAACTCTTTGTCTGTTTCTGCCACAGGTTTGTCTCCATTTCAGTGTGTCTATGGTTATCAGCTCCTGCTTTTTCCAGAATTGGAGGGGGAGGTATCAGTTCCTTCCGCACAGGCCCTCGTCTGTAGATGTCACCTCATCTGGAGGAAGGCTCGTGCTGTTCTGCTCCGGACCTCAGAGCAGTACCAGAGGCAGGCCAACTGTCACCGGACACCAGCTCCCTGCTACAGGAGCTGTCAGAAAGTCTGGCTCTCCACTCGGGATCTGCCCCTTCGAGGGGAGTCCCGTAAACTGGCTCCACGATTCATCGGCCCCTTTTCTATCTCCAAGGTGGTCAGTCCTGCAGCTGTCCACCTTCATCTTCCCCGTTCTATGAGGATTCACCCCACCTTTCATGTATCCAAAATCAAGCCAGCTCTGGATAGCCNTTCCCCGTTCTATGAGGATTCACCCCACCTTTCATGTATCCAAAATCAAGCCAGCTCTGGATAGCCTGCTGGATCCTCTCTCAAAACCCCCTCCTCTTCCCCGAGTCATTGAAGGGGAGCCTGTATACACAGTCAAGCATCAGTCCAGTAGAGAGGCAGGGGTCATCAGTATCTGGTCAATTGGGAGGGTTATGGCCCAGAGGAGAGGTCTTGGGAACCTGCTAGTAACATAATGGACCCTTCTCTTATTGAGGATTTTCATCAACGTCACCCTGATCTGCCTGGGCCATCCGGTGCCGTCCCTAGAGGGGGCAGTACTGTGATGACTCGTTTGGACTCTGTCTAATCATTTCCTGTTTTATTTTGTTAACTGGTTCTCCTTGTTGTTCTGTTAGTTTTACTTCCTGTCTTTGTTCTAGTTTCCCGCCAGTTTTCAGCATCACCTGAGTCCAATCTGCTAATCACTCACCTCTCTACATATACAACCTACAGTTCCTTTGTTCTCTGCCAGATTGTCTTGTTATTCCATGAAGTCAAGCTTTCCAGCATTTTTTCAGTGTTTTCTCTTGAGATTTCTTGTGTATGACCTTTGCTTGTTTTGACTTGGATTTAAGCCTGATTCTCTGTTAGATTTATTTGCTTTTGGATTACCTGGACTGTTTTCTGGATTTTGCCTTTTTGTCTGTCCCTCATCTGCTCTGTCTGCCTTACTGACTGCCCACCTGTGTATGACCCATGAAGCCATCATTAAACTGTGGAATTTTGAACTTTACTCTGACTATTTTTTTGAATCCTTCATTTGAGTCTTTTTCTGGTCTAGGCCGTCACAGTTATGTGTGTCTGTGTAAAACATGTTTATGTAGTTAATTATGCTTTATCTCAAGATTTCACATCTTAGATTACACCAGTTTAGTTTTTCTTTTAGCTGTTCACAGTTCAATCCCAGATTTCCAGAGCGCCTCCTGCTGCTCATAAGACATCTACAGAGGCCATTGGCGGCACTGTAGCATTGTCTATTTGATCTGATGTTCATCATACACAGTTTTCTGGTTTTGTTTTTTACTGTATCTGGTACAAATGTCTGTATAATGCTTTCCAAGGGAACTGTGGTAAAGTTTGTTTAACTTTAATTTTAGACATTCATTAGATAGTCACTATTTAAAACCCATTAAGCATAGCGTGTGCTGTACGGGAACAAATGAAAACCAACTCCATTGTGTCACAACAATGAGCCTTACTAATGTTATTTGATAGTTCAAATAAATCTCAAGGTTTTAAAAAATAAAAAATACATTTTTTAAAATAAACATTTGTCCAAAACGGGAATGGCAAAGATAGGAAAATATTAGTAAAAGGTGAAGTATTTCCCAGATTGGTGCTGTATGACAGGGAAAGTGAGGAAGCACAGAGCTGTCCACCAGGGGGCGCACATGCTTTGATTTGCAGTAAAATTGACATGGAGTTCAAAATGCCCGCAACTTGTGGTGAAAATAAATTCATCATTGATCCATCGATTGAAACTGACTCTACAACTCCCAATCCCAATATAATGTTATATAATATTTTGTATAGGCATAATCTGATGGAAAGACTGGCATATTATTGGTTGGATTAGATTTAAATTAAACCCACTTTTCCTACTATTCTATCTTTTTAACTGTCCAAACTGTCACTAAACTGGCGTGATGCCTGTTGGCAGAATGACCTGCATGCTGAAAAGTCCTTGAGCACAATACTGAATGTTTACCACCTGCAATAGAATTGACCTTTGACCTCTGACCCCTTTAGCCCATAGTGTCTCCTTGCATCTGCCCCTATAAATTCTGGCCCATTACCTACAACAACATGAAATTGTTTAATTTGTAGGAAATTTATTATTATTATTATTATTATTTAATAACTATATATTATTTATTTATTTGGATCTGGACCAAATTGCACCTATTTGATAGTCCATCATAAACAGGGAAAACTGAAACTGATATATTACTTTTGAACAAATTGAAAACATATTGAAAAATCTCCTAGCGTTCTTATCTCCTTTTTCCTCTAAAACATTAAAAAAGTTCCTTTATCCACCTCTGGATGTGGATTGGCACCACCATTTAATGGGTTCTTTCCTGGGCCATGCTCTTTTTACTAGTTTTGTCAAAACTGGTTTTGAGTTATCTTGCTAGAAAACAAAAAACTGTTGTTTTTTTTTTTTTTTTTTTTTTTTTTTTATCATGGAGAGCCTTCAGCATGCTGACGGCTGTTACAGGCTTTATGTTGTCACTTCAGTAAAGCCAGCATAATCCTTTAAGGGTGGATGAGTAGACAGCGTGTGTGTGTGTGTGTGTGTGTGTGTATTATTGCTTGAATTTCTCAGATTTGTTTTCTGGGTCCAGTATTAGCATACATCAGTTTGTTTCAGATTTCAGCATGTTGCTTTTTAATTGGCCATATTTGCTCATAACCAGCAGCTGTCACTCTGACTAGTCACAATCAATTAGCAGAGACATCCTGCCCTCTCCCTCACCCGAGTAATCCCTTCCATTGTACCTACATACACTTTACCCTCTTCAAGGACAACACGCATTCCCACACTTTTCTTTTTTCACTGTGGAGCAAGTCTTTTCTCCTGGCTCCACAGTAGTCCTGAAGGGGCTTTTTAATTGTGGAGATGAGCGTCTCCAGCAGCACCAGAATGAATCCCAGTACTAACTTACTGCTGGTGAATGAACCCAAGCACTATGGCTCCACACTGTCACTGGAGGAAAAGTGTGAGCGGTCTTTTTTCCTCTTCTATCACTACAGGATGGAGGACGAGGCGGTGCTGGACAGAGGGGCATCCTCACTGAAGCACGTCTGTGATGAGGAAGAGGTAGAAGGTGCGTATGTTTATTATGCCACTGTGTATTTTTACCTTCAATGTGATGGAGATGTGCTATAAGATAGAAACACCAGTGGTGCAAAAGCTGAAACACGTTGCACTATGCTTGGTTGAAGCTCTGACACCAGCATAGAAAGTTCTAACTGTTGCAGTTATTTATCAAAATGCTCTCCTGCCAACTTGACTTGATTTTATCACATTTCATAGCAGTCCCTTCTGTCCAAAAGTCACTCATAGAGGCAGACAAGAAGTATATAATCACTACACATTTGCCTATTTTTACAGAGCCTTGGTGGCTGTAGAACAGATATACATATGTTGATGTGTGACAACACTAACTTCCACAGGCCTTGTTTACTTCCATACAGTATCTTAATAAAGATATCCCATGAATGTTACATTTTTTAAAACAGTTCAGAATTTCAAAAAGCGAATATGTTATTTCCTTTAGTGTTTGAGATGTTGAAGGGCATTGTCGACAAAAAAAAAAAAAAATGCTTAAAGTGGTCATAAAGAAATAATTGTAATTGCTGTCCAAAACCAGGGGAAGTTGTAGAGGATTTTAAAAAGTCATATGAAGTCTGGTTACTTTGCTCTTCTCAACAAAGATCCGTTCATGGGACCTAATCAAAACAAATTTCAGAGAAGCTTAGAAGAATTGCAGAGATGCAAATTCCTCCATTTGTCGACAAACTCTCTACATTGTCATTAAATGTCCTGTGTCCACACTTAGAAAAACCCTCATTACATGTGAGTTGAAACTTCAGTTGCACTCAGATTACAGCAACAAATCAGTTTTTTTGCAAATGTATTGTAACACCATAAATAGAAACTGGCATAAATCAGAGTCCTCCTGTACATTTCCTCACCTGGTAGACTCTCACACTCTGATTATGCAATGCATCATTTATATTCCGCAAAATGTGGAATTATCTTTGGCAGAAATATGCGATAGTATGTGTGGAAGAAAAAAGGCACACAGGACTAAAACCTCATCCCAATAGTAAAGCCGAGTCCAGACCTTATTCCAATAGAGACATTAAATACAAGAATTCACATACTTTTTTTTTTTTACTTTTCCATAATTTTACTTTAAAAAAATATAATTTTTAAAGTATACAGCTTAACTTTTGTGTAATATCCAGTTAACCATGCCTTTCTCTCAGAGAATACTGTATATTGCCACTGAATATTCTTTTAATAAAGTTCACAGCCTTGCTAAGCTTTGGTGTACATGGTGATGTGATTACGGCATTTCCAATGTCACAGGCTCTTGGCCTTTAGTTTTTATTGGCTCGCATGGCAGCAAATTTTCAAGCTAAGAGCCAGGTTTTTTTTTGGCAGAAATAATCAAAGTGGTTTAGATGAGTTAGTAGCTGTCTCATATAAAAACAATTTCATGCAAATATAAACACAAAGGAGGAATTTATAAAAAAAAAAAAAAAAAAATNAAAAAAAAAAAAAAAAAAATTGTGGTAGCTATGTCATGCTAAATCAGCACCGTGATAACTGAAGCTCATTCATAAAGCTTCACTTGTGTTAATCGGTGCATCATTGACCCATGACTGACATGTTGTAAGGTGTATCTCACATAAAAGCCAATGAACAAATGTGTTAATGAGTTGCTTCATGTTTAAGAGCCATGATTTATACTGCTTCATCTGTTGTTAAAGTAAAATTATGTGTTAAATCAGCAGAGGAAACAACTTCAGCTTTAGAGCTCCACATTTTAGGAGACTGACACTTTTCCACGGTAGGCCCAAACGCTTACCAGGGCCACTTCTTGCTGTTCTGCGCTGCTCCAGACTTGTGGGAATGGTTACCGTTTCTGTTTCCATCTGTGGCGCTGCTAAAACCAGACAGGAAGTGACGCAAGTGACAGCAGCACATTTCCTGTTGGAAATGCTAGGAGATGACATTACTGCATCGATCGCTGAAAATTATATTTCGTGTCAACAAAATTACGGCAGATGTTTAAAATAAAAGGCTTAAAAAAGTGCCCAACTTATCCTTTGATTAGCCATATGTATGAAAGTATGAATGGTACTAGTTGCCGCAACTTACCGTAATCATTCACCATCGCTTCCAGTGTAGCCGTGGAGGGCACGGAAAAGGATGAATCTAGTACCGCATGGAAGGACAATCCTAAAATGGGAATCCCAAAAGTTCATAGAATTGTTCTGTTTTCCTGGCGGCTCCGCTTTTACTGTTATTGTCCTTCTGAATCCTGTCTGAGCTTTTTTTTTTTTAAATTTTTTTCTCTGCATTTTTTGGAGGTTTGATGAAACCCTGGTGCTGNTTTTTTTTTTTTTAAATTTTTTTCTCTGCATTTTTTGGAGGTTTGATGAAACCCTGGTGCTGCCAGCGAGTCACCTATCAGTTGGAACACTTTTTCATTTCTCTTTGTGGAGTCATAAAACGAACTCCCATGTCATTACGCCCTCCTACCCAAATGGTCCTGCTGCACTGAGCACGGTTGTCTGTCCATGCCGAGAAAATAATGGTTGACGCAGTGTGTAAGCGTTCCATGCCAAACCATTTCCAGGTGGAAACACTAGTGGAATTGTTCCTCTCTGAACCAATCTCTCAGAATCGATCAGCCCTACAGTGGAAAAGAGCCTAAAGATAAGAGTGATAAGAGATCCAGACACTGGGAGTCTAGCAGGCTGTGGGTGTGGTGTGTGTTGTGTGTGAGAATCAGAGTATAGAGGATTACATTCAAGGAAGAGTCTCACACCCTGTCCACAACTAATATGGATATTTTACAAAATGCATGTTTTCCTGTTCGTTTTGGTCTCTCATCCACACGCAAACGGCATTTTAGGCACTAAAACGGAATTTTTTTAAAAATGGCTTCTAAAGTGAAGATTTCTGAAAACTCTGCTTTCTTTTGGAAAATGATGACATCAGAACTAAACTCATGTATGTATGCGAATGCGAACTGTATGCAAACTGCAGTTTTGTGCAATGAGCACGCACCAGAAACATTAACAACAACAACAATGGCGGCCACCGTGTACCGGTTTCTTTACGTTTGGTTAGCAATAGCAGTCGCAAATTTACAAGTTAACTTGGCATTGCTGCACACTTCACCAGCAGACAACAGCGTCTGCTGCTGCTGCACCCAATATTAACCGGGTCCACGGCATCCGCTGGTCAAAGTCTGCCAGAAATGATGGTTTTGGATCAGGCTGGGTCGATTGCAGCCAATGGAAGTACGTACATGCTCAGAATGTTCTTCTCTATTATTTGATGTAACTCGGCACGCGTTTGTAGCCGTTTCAGCGTTCTCGTGTGGACAGATATTTTGTAAAATGATGCTTGAGTGGACATAATTTTTTTTTTAAATAGTGGGGGAAAATCTCCATTTAAAAAAAATATCTGTATTACTGTGGACTAGGCCTCAGTATCACTAGAAAGTGTGTTACATCAGATCAAAACCCTATTTAAATAAACTAATTCATCAACTAGGTGGATTTAAATATCAGAGTCATTGATCACTAACACGTGAGCCAAATCCAGTTTAAACCACCTGTTTCAGCTTGTTCTGTCTTCCCTGACTATAAACTGGATGGTTAAAGTTGTCCTTGTTGACTGGGAACTTTATTGAACAAACCGTAAATATACAGCTCATGCTGCTAGCTGCCTGCATGCGGGCACACTCTGCAACATCACTTCACAACAATCCCGCTGTTACACCATCACCCAGGTTCCTTTACACTGAAATTTACAACCAGAATGAAATGGGATTTAATTTTTATGTGGTTGTGTGTTTTATGAGTCATTTCCCTGACATCTAAATAAGGAAATACTGTAGTAACGCCTCTTTCTAAAATATGCCGGTGTGTATGTGTAACCAGTACTGGAAATACAATCTCATAGGTCTGGGATCACTACACCTACTTAACAGTAATGTCNGTAACCAGTACTGGAAATACAATCTCATAGGTCTGGGATCACTACACCTACTTAACAGTAATGTCCCGGTTCGAGTTTTCAAGGTTTGGATAATTACTCTATTAAACACAGAATAATTAATTTTTTGTTCACCTTCAAGCTGGAGATGATGACTGACTTCATACAGAGATGACAGGACACAATAAATCTCTTTTGAAATTTAGCAACTTGTTATTTAAACAGAACAAGTTTGGCAAAACACCTGAAAATTTGAATGAAAAGAAAATCTGGCTGAAAAAAAAAAAAAAAAAATTTTTTTGGCTACAGCTATAGTCCGTGACTGTTTTTTTTTAGTTGTGCACAACTTTAGCCAAACTTTCTTTGGTTTTGGAGCTCAGTTTATTGTTTGTGTCAGAAGTGAAATTGCGAACTTGCGAGTGGAAGAGCCTGCCCGAACAACTCCCGTGGAAAAAAAAAAAAAAAAATNCTCTCTCTCTCTCTCTCTCTCTCTCTCTCTCTCTCTCTCGATCACACAGACATCAAGAGCTATTTCCACAAGATAATACAGCATCAACGGTTTGCAGAATTTTCTTCAGATTTCCACAAAATTACAAAAGAACCAAGTAATTTATGCTGAGCTAACAAGTCAAATCTTCCTCTGTCAGCCAGCTCAGGAATGAGCTGTACTTTAAACAAAATTCAACATGTGTAATGTTGGCGCTAACAAATTAGCATTTGCTTAGACCGAGAGTGCTATATTAACTCACCCTAAACTGGAGTGATTAATGAATCATAGAATTAAAAAAACAGTTTTAAATGAATACAGCACTCTTTTCAAGTTCATTTAAATGATCCAAAACTTGTATTGTTAACTCCAGAGAAAGAAAAATGCATTACAAAAATGGCGGTATGCTAATGCTGCTCAGTAACCTTTTTTTGTTTTTTTACAACCACTCATTCATATACAAAAAAAAAACAAAAAAACAACAAAATCAACTGACTACAAACATCGCATAGGTGCTTACCTATTTCCACAAGACAATACAGCATCAACAGTTTGCAGAATTTTCTTCAGATTTCCACAAAATTACAAAAGAACCGAGTCATTTATGCTGAACTAACAAGTCAAATCTTCCTCCCCTGTCAGCCAGCTCAGGAATGAGCACCGACCCAGCGTCACCTAGGGGACGCTACGACCATCGCTGCAAACTGTCGTAAACTGCTGAAAAATGTCTATATCAGAACAGAAAAAAAAAAGAAACATTTCTGCCTGTTTCTCATCAGAAATAGGAGGACCATGATCTTCATCTACACATATCCTGATAATTATTTTGTCATCAAGGAACTGCATATCAAACAGTTTACAGTTTGATTGAATTACAGTTCATTAATTTATTTAGTTGCTCAGTGACCCAACTCCTTTATGTATGTCTAATGGAGATCACATTATTCATTTAAAGCTATTTTATAGCCCTATTTTAGGGTGGTTACATATGCATGAGAGAACATGGCTGCAGAATGATACTTGCCCTTATCAACATGTTAAGTCTGGCACTGTGTTTTATGAATCCTCCCCCACAATCTTTTTGTACTAACTTCACCTCTAATTGGTGGATTAAGTAACTTTGTTGTACATGATTTAAATAACAGTATAAGAATGGACTTTTCAAATTAATTTCCTGAGTTCCCGTGTACCTCAGTGCTCCGTGTCCTCAGCTGATGGTGAAGAGTCTACTGAGCTCACCTTTGAAAAAAGACAAGGCGCTCCAGTTTTTATTTATTTTTTATTGTTTTTACACAGGACAAGAAAATTGTTAGTGAGCTGAAGCATACTGTATAGTGTGCAAACAATATTTCTTTATGTAATACAGCGACTCACCTATCAGTTGGAACACTTTCTCATCTCTTAATCTGTGTCTTTAATTTTTAAAGTGTGCTTTAAGGCATACAACAAGAACTCATAATGAAGATAATTCACTTTTGCAGCCTTATCTTGAATTGCCAAGGAAAACATGTAGTTGTGATGATGCATCCTGAACACTTGTATCCTGACAAGTTCATCAAGAAATTATGCATATTTGAGTGCTAAGAACTAGATGCAAACTGTTTTATATTACTCTGAAATGAACTGTTCGAGCTGTTTTTTATTTTTTTTTATTTTTAGCATGTTAGTGCTGTGTGGTGTGCTGGTTTTGGGCTGGACCTGCTGGCTTGGTTACTGGGGAAACTGGCAGAGGCGTTGCTTCTCCTCAGCAATCTAGTAAGCTCAACAAGCCTCCCAGTAAACACAAGCATTCATTTCATTCACTTTACACACTCCAAAGAAGTTCCTCTTCCACAAAAATAAGAGGAAGTCATTGAAAAAGCCACACTGGCAGTGCACAAATCTTCCTTTCCAGCTCTTTTACTATTTGTTATACCTTCTCTTCCATCACACTTTTCTCTTGTTGTTCAGCAGCAAATATTCTCATGCTCTATGTTGTTCAGCAGCACTGTCCTGTTTCTTTCTCTCTGTCCACCTCTCAGTTTTTTAATACTGCTGCTCAGACATCTATGTTTTCATTCCCACTTTCTGTATAGAAAATCTTTTTTTTTTTTTTTTAAAATCTACATTACTGAGTAATTACCAAGTGCAGACATGACAAAAAGTATTAAACAATTAAAACAATTTTCTCTGAAATAAGCTGATACAAAGAAAAGTATGTGGCATCTACTGGTATGTAAGGATTTGACCCTCACAAACAGGATGACTGCTGGTCGTAAGGAGATGCATAGAGTGGTGGAAAAAATAAGCAGCATCAGTCCAAGAGGTTTTTTTTTTTTTTTTTTTTTTTTTCCAGAGCTCTGATTTTGTACTGGTGAAATAAAGTCAATCCAAAAAGTTCCAAAAATACTTACAAGGTGGACAAAATCACAAGATTAGCAGGTTCAGCAGATTTTTGGAGTAGAAGTGATGCACAGCCTCTCTCTCCCTCCCTCTACACTGCATTCCCATTCCACATTTAAACCCAAGGTCCTACCAAACTCCTTACACAGTGAAGAAGAGGAGCAAACTCATAAAGCAAAGTCACAAAGCATATTTATAAATTATTCTCAACAGCATTTACAAAATATATGTAATACAAAAGACTAAAGACTACTGACTAATGCAGGTTAAATTCACTGCACAATAAAATGAAAGAATAACAAACAAAAGCCAAACTTAATTAATAAATTAACTTAGATTCAGAAGCAAGGGCCCCATCTCAGTCACGCCCTAATCACCTGATAAGCTACATATACCTGATCAACCCATCCTCACCTGTTTTTCTCAGTTCTCTAATAGACAGACCGTGCTCGCGTTCACTCGCTCAAGAAAAAAAGAAAATCAGATAAGCTTCACCTCTAGTTAAAAGAGGTCAAGATCTGCTCACCATGGATCCTGAACTGCGAATTAATCCACCTGATTTTATCGATGATCTGTTCATCAGCGATGTTCTTCAGCCTCTGATCCTCTGAAATCAGCCCTCACCTAAGTCTTGCAACGAAGCCACCTGCGTTCCGTGGTGCACAATCCCCGACATCTGGAATCTCCTGTCCACTTCTCCCTCAATGACATCGCCGTCCCCTTATTGCTCCCATGCTGAGACCCCTCCATCACAAAGGCCAAATGAGGAAGAACCCCGCCAGCGCAACAGAGGCAGTCGGCGTAGTCGGCTCTGATTATTGGCCGCATTTGAGAAACCCAGCCTGCAGCGTTTCTCCTCATCAGACCTGAGTAGCCAATTCCACCTCGTGGCATCGTCCTCCATCTACTCAGCCAGCACTTGACATCAGAGACTGGACCGTAGCTCATCTTCAACGAGCATTAGCTGGAAAAGGCATTCATTTCAACCGCACAGACAATAAAAGGAAATTATTTCAACTTTACTCGGCCTCCATTAACATGCCAGAAACCAAACAATCTATCCAGTCAACAGTGCTTCTGGAATCAGTGCCAGAGGTCACAACTGACCTTCCTGGTGCACCTGTGCTTGCTCAGGAACCACCACCTACAACAGTTCATCGTATTTCACCTTGTGCCTGCTTCCTCTGTGTCCGATCTCTCTCTCCTCTTTACATCTTTCATTTCATCCCTGTGTTCACAGGCTGCACAAAATCCCCATGCACNCTCTCTCTCCTCTTTACATCTTTCATTTCATCCCTGTGTTCACAGGCTGCACAAAATCCCCATGCACTTGCCACCCATCACGCCATCCCTTCTTCTACTCTTCCTTCAGCCATAACCAGCAACACAGAGGTTTTGGCCTTCCAAATTCTCAGGTTTGATAGGCTGAAGGATGACTATAGTATATATGCATGGGCAAGGAAAACATGTTTTTGATGACAGGGGACCTTTAACATCAAACTTGCCACTGAATTTGACCTAAAAGCAATTAAATTATTCGCTGAAGTAGGAGCTCATGTCTGTTGCTTCTTCTCTTTTGGTTGTCTTGGTAACTCTCTCTCTCTCTCTCTCTCTCTCTCTCTCTCTNGTTTTTTTTTTTTTTTTTTGGAAGAAGCACATTTCACTTCCAACTCCACAATCCCAAGAATACAATACAATAGAATCAGGTGTTCCCTGGTTCTGCATCAAAGCCTTAAAGCTGTTTAACAGTTTTCCTGCATCAGCTTTCTTTCTGTCTTTCTTTCTTTCTTTCTTTCTTCAAAGTTACTGTTTTCTTCCTGTTTTACGTTTAAATTACATTTCTTTGCAGCTCTGGTTAGGTGGACATTCTATCACATGATATAACTGAAGTACATACTCATACAGACTTTATTATACAGTGTGTCACCAATATGTTGATTTAAATCTGTCTTTATATGGCCAGTGGAGGAGTAGACAGTTTGTTGGATTGATTAAACGTCTCCACTGTTTTATTCCCACAAGTTACGTTTATAAAACGTTCTTGCATTTGGCTCATCTCTTGGCTTATTAAGTACCGGTGTCAGCAAATTGAGATAAACTCCAAACACAAGGCATTGTGGGACAAGTGAATACTGAGTGTTGTTGTCGTTAAACAAAGCTCATTGTCTGTTTTGAGTGGTTCAGCTGTTTCCTGGTTGTGTAATGTGCAGTGCTTGGCTCCAAAGGGCAGCAATTAATACTGTGGTGATCAGCAAGGAGACACAGGTGAAAAATTCTTTCTTCACTGGCTGATGCCAAAACTTTATTTCTCTCACACCACACCCAACACAGCCCAGATATNTTTCTTCACTGGCTGATGCCAAAACTTTATTTCTCTCACACCACACCCAACACAGCCCAGATATACCGTGACACATGCACAGTAGCGTTCTACCCTTAAAGGGGCCACACCCCCAATACCTGTGGGTGATTATGTTATAGTCTCTACAGTACCACTCATATAGAGACTTATGTTTGAGAAGGACTTTTATTTTGTAATCTTCTTCTGCTCAAAATAGAGAAATTCTTGATATCAAAGGCATAGCTGGTCCATGGGCAAGATCTTGAAAATGGGCTCCACCAACATACAGTTGGAATGTTCATGAACCCTTTGGAATTAGCTGAATTTCTGCATTAATTCCTCATCAAACATGGTCTTGTCATTTAAATCACAATATCAGACAAACACAGTCCACCTACAGTAATGCTAAACAAATAATTACTTAATACTGAATGTAGATTTAAACATTCACAGTGTAGTCATGAAAATAAGCAAACCAGTGAGTTAATGACTTCTCCAAAAGCTATTTGGAGCCAGATGAGACTGAATTTGGAGGTATGAACTTCTCTATTTAAAAAAAAATCCATAAAAAGTCTGTTTTACTGACGGAGTCTGCTATTCTAAAGAACAATCACACCAACCACAAACAGCACAATGTGCAATGCTGAAGAAGGAAACCAAAAGCAACAGCAAAACACCTGCAGAAATATTTAGAACTTGCTAAAGTCTCTAATGTTGGGTTCATAATAAGACAAAGAGAGGAAACTTCCTGGCTGTAGCTGTGAAGCATGGCAGAGGGAGCATCGTTCTGGGGCTGCTTTGTCCCAGGACATCCACAGTTTACAACTATTTAGGGAGCACTGATTTGATGACTGATTTCAAAATTGTATCAAGAAATTTTCAGAGTGAGATGACCTGAAGTGACATGTTGGATGATGAAACCAGACAATAAGGAACTAGATTTGGGACTACTTTACCCTATGAGGAGTAGGGATTATGTAGTTCCTTCAGACATTCCTTGTTTGCATTTACACCACATTTCAATTATAACAAGTAAAGTTACACTGATACAGTCACATCTTTTCCACAACACAAACACAGCTTTCCATCTGATTACAATTCCACATCCTGACGGACAAACAAAACAACATTGGCAGTCTGTCATAGTGATGGTACCAAAGCATGGTCAGTGTCACAGAACAGACTTCATTGTATTGTGCCACTTGCTGCTCGTCCTGTCAGAGCTGCTTTAATCAGTGCAGTCATTGTTTTATTTCCTTCACAGCACTGCTTCATGTTATGAGTAATTCAGTGCTGTTCAGAAGTTCCTGAACCACTGGAATGCCTACACTGGAACTAAAACAATTCAGGAACTACAGTTCCTAAACTAAAATAATTCCTGGTTCCTGCAGTGTGAAAGCGCCTAATGACCCAAAACAGACAACAAATAAGTAACAGAATGGCTTAAAATGACAAGAAAGAAATGCACTCATTTATTGGGTGGAGGATTTTAGTATGAAGCTCTCATCCATCTGCAGTGTCTGTTATCAGCCAGCAGCCCAGGCTGCCTCTCATTACTCAACATAAACCACCCAAATCATGTAAAACTGCAGGTTCTATGGGCACCAACACTCATAACGGCATGGAAATCATGCAGCACTCACAGCACCTTCACTGCTATGTGCTACTTCTTTTTTGTCCAAATATTTATTTATTTTAAACTTATTATTTATTTATTGATTAAATTCAAAACAAATATATATATATATAGACAGAAGCGGCAATAAGCGGGGTCCAAGCACATGCAGTGACTCGACGAATGATTCAGTTTTTGCAGAAGTTGTGTTTGCAGATACTCACAAAATTTGGTCACAATAGACCTAATTATTCATTGGAGATCACAGTTTTTGTTAAATAAGACACGCCACTCAATTTCATTAGCCAACTGCAGCAAAACAATAAAGAATATCAAAAAAGTAAGAAGGTATTTTTTCTGGCTTGGTCCAGACATGCCACATGCAAATTTTGGTGATGATTGAGGTAAAACTGTAGGAGGAGATACGAAAAAACTGTTTCGTAAACAATTCAAAATGGCGGAAAATCTAGTTGGGCAGAAATGGGCGTGGCCTATGTGGTTAGATGCGTATATATCCAAGGAATCCAAGGAAAAAAGAATTTTGATTCTAGGCCTTACAGTTCAAAAGTTATAGACCAATATACGCCAAAATTGTGAAGTTCTTATTATAGCACCACCTTGAGGCCGATTGGTTTACTTTTTGACGCCTGAGTAGCAGTGNGGAAAAAAAAAAAAAATAATAATCCAAACAATTTCAATAGCTGCAAGTAGCAATAAGCGGAGTCCAAGCACATGCGATGACTTGACAAATGATTCAGTTTTTGCAGAAGTCGAGTGTGCAGATATTCACCAAGTTTGGTGACAACGGACCCAATCATTCATGAGATATCGCAGTTTTGTTGCCTAATCTATGCCCACTCAAATTTGGCAGGAAATTGCAGCAAAACGGTAGAGAATATCAGTAAATGAAGAAGTAACTTTTTCTGGCTTGGTTCAGACATTGTATCTGTAAAGTTTCGTGTGAACTGAGTCAAAATTGTAGGAGAAGCAGCGAAGAAACCATTTTGGACAAAATTCAAAATGGTGGAAACATTACGAGTTGGAAATGGGCATGGCTTACATGGATAGATGAGTCTTAACCTAAGGAATACAGAGAAAAAAAGCACTGAAGTTTTTGAAGCTACATGCCAAGTTTCGTAGCTGCAGCTTTTATGGTTTTTGCTGTCCAGATACTTTTAGTGGAAAAGAAAAATAATGATAATAATAATAATAATAATAATAATAATAATAATAATAATAATAATAAGAAGAAGAAGAAGAAGAAGAATCCTAACAATTTCAAGATGGTTCCAAGCACTTTGTGCTTGGATCAATATCAATATTTCATTTTTTTTTTTAAAATCATGGTTATTGTCAATACCAATATATCACAATACCCCTAATATATATACATCACCAACTCAAGTGCCCATGATATTTTAAAATTCATATAAGCAGTTTTATCTTGTGGGAAAAACAAAACAAAAAAACACTCAAATCCAGTTTGTGCCAAGATACATACTAAAGAGGAGAAAAGGAAGAGACATTTATCTTGAGCAGCTTAGGCTAGAGGGAAAGAAGAGAAAAAAAGGAAAAAAATATATCAATCCTCATATCAAAATCCATTGCTTCCATGCCACGTTAAAGAGACATACTGCAACAGTGATCCTCAGCCAAGGGACTGGATAAAGTTAAGCACCTGTTTTGGGTCCTCAAATGTGCAACAAACCCCCTAACCCACCATTGGGGGTTTTGTGTCTGGACGATGAATATGGTGGGGAATACCAGAGAAAACTTCATGCTGCGCTCATGGAGCAGCTTCTTACATTCCTTAAAGTGAAGACGCTTATCCATTATTAACTTGGAGTAATCAGGAAAGGCCATTATGGAGTCACCACTCCAGGGAGCCTTCCCTTGCCGTGCAGCTTCAGCGATGTGTTCACGGTCCTCAAATCTCAGGAATCTGGCAGTGAGAGCCCATGGTTTCTGTGACGGGGTTGGCTCCGGCTGGTGTCTTATTCCAATCCTGTGTGCTCTGTTGATCTCCAATTTACATGGAAAGGTGATATTCCACAACTGTGGGGTGGTTTTGCACAAAAAGGAATGGGCGTCCTTTCCCTCACACTCCTCAGGAAAGCCAATAACTCGTAGATTGTTTTGTCTGTCTCTATTTTCACTATCACCCAATTTCTATGTCCAACTCGTTACGAGAGGCCAGGGATCATCTTGCAGACACTGATTGGCGTCTACAAGAAAGCCGAGGCAGTTCTCAACTTGAGACAGATGATTGGCAATTTCTGCTAGCATAGATTCTTCTGCAAATGTAGATTTATTAATATATTCTAATTTCCAATCCTGGGTTGCAGCAGTCTCAATTATTAATTGAGTCATTTTGGCTAATTCCTCGCCAGTTCATTATCTGCTGGTGTTGATGATTGGATAGAAATTTAATTCTCCTGCTACACTGACTCGGAGGAGCTAGCATTAGCCAGGCTAGCTTGCTCTCCAAGCTGCGTGTGCTCAGCATCAGTCTTTGCATGTGTTGCCTTTCTGGTACCTACAGGCATCTGGAAAAATATTAGGCGTATAATGCACAAGATATATCCTCTGTAGAGACTCTTAGAAATAGAAAAACCAGCGCATGAATGGACAGAGCTCAGCTCTCAAGTGGCCATTTTCATTCCTTACATCACGTGACTCATCTACACCCACCTTAAAAATCAGCATTTCCCAAATATTAATTTTGACAGTACTGCAACTATGATCCTGCTCTGCTGAGCTTTCTCTAGCATGCTTCTACTCTTTGCCACATGAAAATATTCCTGTTTTAACCACTCAAGTGGTCACATCATAAAGCTCTTGATGTTTTGTGCCTGTTTTGAATATTCTGAGAGCAGTTTTGATTCTACTATACCAGGTTTACATTGCAGTCAGGTATATAACTCAGTTGCATAATTTGCAGCATTGCATTCATATGACATATCTGTGGTGCAGAGTTTAGGAGTAGTAATCTTGCTGTTCTTCTGCCCTTTTGCAGGTCACCACACCATTTACATTGGTGTGCATGTGCCCAAGAGCTACCGGCGTCGAAGGCGTCACCATCGCAGAACCAGCCACAAAGACAGGAAGGAGAAGTTGACAGAGAATTCCTCTGACAAGTCAGACCCAGAAAATGACGAGGCCAGCTCCAGCATCCTGAAACCACTCAGTGAGTTTTGATGAAGATTCTCAGCCTCCAGGTGGTAGATAAGCTGTATAAAAAAACTCAGTCAGGTCAACTGGATTCAAGTTTTTTACTTCTGAAACGTTTCACCATCCATCCAAATGGCTTCGTCAGTCAGAAATGAAAGCACAGAAGGAGGTTAAACCTCCAGTAACTACAGTAACTATGGTGTCAAAACAACAACATTCAAATTAATTAGATATTATTCAATTTTTTTGAATAATGCGTGATGTAAATTGCATTATTCAAATTTAAAACAATGAATATAATTTTCAGTGGTCCCCTGTTGGATACAGGACCTGTCCCCAAATGTCTTTGGAAGGGAAGACAGCAGCACTATAGGTGGTGGTAGATTGTATCTCCATTTCTGTTGAGGGAAGGTCTCTCTACATGAACATAAATGTCCTCCTTCACTCCTCTCTCAAACCAACCATCCTGTCTGTCCAAAATGTCCCATCATCATCTTCAGAGGAATGTCCTCTGTCATTCAGGTGGAGATAAACCGATGAATCTGTCCTGTGGTGTTATTTCTCCTGTGCTGGGCCGTCTGCTTACAGATTTGTTGTTTGGTTTCCCTGATGTAGACCTCTGAACACTCCTCCTTACACCTCCTTACATAAACTACACCAATCTGCTTGTGTTTGGGAGTATGGTCTTTGGGTTGCACAAGTCTTTATCTCAGGGTGTTGCTGGGTTTAAAGGAAACTGGTATCTTGTGTTGTCCAAAAATTCTCTTCAACTTTTCAGAAGTTCCGGCCACATATGGGATGACCAGGTTCTTTCTTTGGTCCAGGGTGTCGTCTCTGGTTCTTCTGTCCCCGGTAGATTGGGATCTCACATTGGTAAAGGCCCAATTAGGATATCCACATATCCTAGTGTCTTACTGTCTTCCCTTCCGAAGATATTTGGGG
Organism: Lucifuga dentata; assembly: GCA_014773175.1. Taxonomy (NCBI): domain Eukaryota; kingdom Metazoa; phylum Chordata; class Actinopteri; order Ophidiiformes; family Bythitidae; genus Lucifuga; species Lucifuga dentata. The sequence continues at coordinate 28,556 of VXCM01005562.1, forward strand.
ACAGGTGCTGCATCCAACCAGGGACCATTGAAAATTAGATTCATTGTTTTAAATTTGAATAATGCAATTCACATCACACAATATTCAAAAAATTTGAATAATAGCTAATTAATCAGAATCTTGCTGTTTTGACACCATAGTTACTGTAGTTACTGGAGGTTTCACCTCCTTCTGTGCTTTCATTTCTGACTGACGAAGCCATTTGGATGAATGATGAAATATTTCAGAAGTAAAAAACTTGAATCCAGTTGACCTGACTGAGTTTTCATACAACACTCAGTGAGTTCTGATGGACTCCATGTCACAGCTGATTAGGGCTCATTCATGTTTACATTCTCCCTCTCAGAGCGGAGAGGGAGGATGAGGGAAAATTCCCAGAGGCCTAATGTGAGCCTCATGTTAGGCCTCTGGGAAATAAAAGCTGAGTTATGTTGGATTCTGCCAGTATCCTACAATGTTTGTCTGCCATATGATAAACGTGTGTGTCCTGGACAGTTACAATCAGAATACAAGCTAAAGTAATGTAAACACTAAAATGCAGTGTTCTTCAAAGGAGCATGCAAAGATGCCATTATATTTTAGTGAAGCTTCTCCTGATAACATTAATGGCATGTGAAATGAACTGGCAGTAATTTCAGGATAAGATATGATGTGAAAAGAACAGAAGACTCCTGAACGGTTTCTGATTCAGCAGACTGATTCAAAATGTCTACGCATATTTTCAACAGTTATGGATAGAGATCCAGAAGAAGATTATGAAATCATTTACACATATGATTTAAAGGTGGCAGTAAATGAATGATAGTAAAAGTTTGGGTTTTATTGGCAAGAAAAGTGAAATCTGTAAATTGTTGGGCCTCGGCAGAGATTAGAAGCGTGAGAACAGAAACATTAGGATGAATCATTAGAATGAATCCTGGTGTATTGTGGTTTCCTGTCTGTCTGCTGCTCAAATGCACAGTGTATACTCCACACTCTTCCTTAGACAACCAAAAATTAAACTAAATCTGCATATTCAACGCCTTCACACTGTGGTTATGTTTGCATACGATCTTTTCACCGATTCATCCCTTAATGGATGTAATCATCATCTGTTTGATTGCATCCATGATGCAATCAAACAGCATTAAAGAAATGCAGAACGGAGCGTCAGTAGTTTAGAATAGAATCTTTGATCCTAGAATACAATCCTTGTTATCAGTCCTAATCATAATGCAGGCCCAGTTCACCAACAAAACTCAAATAAAACTCAAACTCAATAAAAAAATCAAACAAACTTAAATATCCAAATATCCAATATCCAATATACAAATATCCCAGGGTGAGGGATGCTACTTCGACATGATGCTACTTTGATACGATCATTTTGGAAAGGTGTCAAACACCTTCTGGGTCCGAGAAATTAATTTTTTTCGTTTTCTTCTCGATTGTCGCCGTGATTCACCTAAAAGATCAATAGGCTAATTTATATATGTCAATATTCACGCGGTACTTTGCATTGACCATTTAAGGTCGAATGTGGGCATGTAGAACAGAATATGAGGCTGATCCACATGTGCACATTTCCAGGTGGACTGTGATTTATAAAGGGAAAATTACCTACAGATGTTCTGATGAAGATTCTCAGTCTCCAGGCGGTAGATAAGCTGTATAAAAAAACTCAGTCAGGTCAACTGGATTCAAGTTTTTTACTTCTGAAACGTTTCACCATCCATCCAAATGGCTTCATCAGTCAGAAATGAAAGCACAGAAGGAGATTAAACCTCCAGTAACTACAGTAACTATGGTGTAAAAACAACATTCAAGGTCATGCTTCATGTCTTCCCTTCCAAAGACATTTGGGGACAGGTCCTACATCCAACAGGGGATGGTTAAAAATTAGATTCATTGTTTTAAATTTGAATATTACAATTTACATCATGCATTATTCAAAAAAAATTAAATAATAACTAACTAATTTGAATGTTTTTGTTTTGACACCATAATTACTATAGTTACTGGAGGTTTAACCTCCTGTGCTTTCATTTCTGAATGACGAAGCCATTTGGATGGATGATGAAATGTTTCAGAAGTAAAAAATCCAGTTGACCTGAGTTTTTTTTTTTTTTTTTTTTTTTATACAACATGCATGTTTTATAAATCAGATATTTTTTTATTTTTTATTTTTTGCACACACCATTTTTGGCTTTTGTGTACACGTACACTTTTAGTATGGATCCTACGCAGACTTTTATAAATGAGACCCCAGAACTGCTGAATATGTGGACAATTCCACATGCAATGGAACAAAGAACCCACTGAGCTTTGCCATTTATTATGGTAGAATAGAATAGAATAGAACAGAACAGAACAAACACTTTATTGTCCCCATAGGGAAATTTGTTCTGGACTCCAAGTTGCCACACAAACATCCACGACACATATCACAACACAATCCATTAGTAACACATAACATATATCAAATCGACATCAAATCTACACATTAAAACCTGAATGTATTGCACAGACCCTGCGACCTTGACAAGTGACCTCATTGTAGACTTCTATTAAGAACTTTGACTGAAACGGGCACAAATGAGTTCTTAAACCTTTTTAGCTTACAGTGTGGAACTCTATATCTTCTGCCAGAAGGTAACAGTTCATGTTGTGAATACAAAATATGAGAAGGATCATTCAGAACACTCCTGACTTATTGTAATATGCATTGTTCATAAAGAGATTGGAGGCTGTGATGATCTTTCTGACCAATGATTTTCATGGCGATCCATACCAAGTGTATTAACTTTGATTTTACTTTAACTTTGATTTTACTTTCACAGAGAGATTCCTGTACCGTGTTGTCTTTCTGTATCTGATTATGCTTTCTACAGAAGCATGATTTTTTGATCAACTCCATACAAACGCATTCTGCGTAAAAAGTACATTCTCTGCTGTAAACGAGAGCAGACCCATTCAACAAGAGTAGTCCAGGTAAAAGTGCTGTCGATATGAACACCACAGTACTTATAGGATTGGACTTGTGCAACAGGCTGGTCATGCAATAATCACAGAACTGTGATCACCCACTGCCTTAGGGTCAAATACAATCTCCACAGTTTTCGTTAAGTGGTTAAGTGGTTGCTGTCACACCATGCCACAAACTATTATACTATTACACAAATTATTTCAGAATGATAAATGGATATATCCTCTTGCTTATAAAGTAAACTAAAAAAAAGAAGAATGAAATAAATACAATTTAGATCCACTGCATAAGACTTAAGACCTGGTTGCCCTTTATGTTAAATGAATTAACCTTTCAAGCGTCTTGGATAAAAGTGGGCTAAATTTGTCTGTGTGAAAGTTTTGGCAACATTTAGGTAATGTTACACTCAAACGTTAATGTAGAATGAAAAACAAGCCTCTCTTTTCAACCAAACCTGGCTGCTTATATCACCAGGATGTCATTAAAAATATCACTGCTGAGGAAAATAATTCTAATCAACACATCTGATGACAGACAGCAGAAACTGGGCTGAGGCTAGTTAGCATTAGCTTAAAACTGACCTGTCCTGGTGAGTTTTCAAGTGTTTTATAAAGTTGGACATTGGTGTCTTTTATATTTCCCCACACTGTTCACAAGAGACACTTCTTCTGTTGAGCTGCAGGGATTTATAATCCCTGTAGGATTCTACGTTTGGAATAGATCCCAGGGTTTGACATTAACAGGTGCCCGACGGCCCGGGGCAACCATCACCTTAGTTCGGGCCACTACATACCTTTGGCAGGTGGCCCGACTGGGCAACCAACCTCTGAACACTAATTCTATCCAGTGTGTCATAATTTTAGATAAATCTTCAAGTTTGTGCAATTTATTTTAGTTTGACTTGGTCTGCCATTTTACTTACGGAAACTGGTCATCTGCGCAGCTTTTCGTGCAGGTTATAATATTAGTGCGCTGATTTGGAATATATAGAAAATCAGTGTTAAAATGCTAAAATGTAATTTAAATTATTGACAAGAACATAGTTTGACCTCCAGCAGTGGATTCCAGCAGCACTAGGTGCATTTCCATCCAACTATTTTTATGCGAATAATGAACATGAGCATTAGAAAGTTTAGATGAAAACACTATTAATTCATATGAACTCCAAAATGCATATTAAAAATTTATGCGCTTAGCAGTGGTGGATCAGCTAATTATTTGCACAAGACAAAATGTGAATAAAGTAGATGGAAACAGGTTATTCTGATTCGCATTAAGATAAGGACGTGATGTGCTACCCAGTGAGCATGCACATGCACACACACACACAACACACACGTGCAAACACACATACACACCTCAGAAGAGCAGGTAGTCATTAGCAAGCAACTGCAAAACAATGCATCCTTTTTTTCACTATATCCGAAAATGTCACTACTCCATCCACTTCTGCACTCTCTCCTCCCATACACTAGGGGCACCCGTTCTCTGCCTTCAGCTTCGGCGCCTTCCTTCCCCTGTTCTTCCCCGCACTATTTAAATCCTGATTCTGCAGTTAGTGTTTGCCAGATTGTACTGTGCTTGTCACTGTCAGTCCCGCCGTTATCGTGTTTCTGTGATCAGTTAGTTTGTGTACCGGATTTGTTTTGCCTGTTTACGGACTCTGACCTTGCCTATCCCGCCTTGGTTTTTGTTTGCTTGTTTACCTGCTTC
>VXCM01005563.1:0-34228 GCA_014773175.1 Lucifuga dentata
GATAGATAGATAGATAGATAGATAGATAGATAGATAGATAGATAGATATACACACACACACACACACAACATGATGCGTAAAGTTTGCGCTACTGTAAGTGCATGGCTCCTGTCCGGTCCGGCTCGACAAGTTTGCATAACGTATTCCCTCAGCTGAGAATCTGTAGCGTTCGAACATCGTCATAAAAAGCTTACAATCTATTCTGTCTCTAAACTCTCTCTGAAGTGAACCTCGCACAATTCTGGCACCCAAATCAATGTGATTTGGAAAGAATGGTGACGCCATTTCCAAAAGAGTTGAAAGGGTGGCGCTTTTTAGTCGATTTCAAGCCGAAACTCTGAACAAAACCTGGTCCGACCAGGTTATATCTGCAGCATGAGTTGCCATGGTGATCCAGCCAGGTTAAAAGAGAGCCACCTTCATGGTACTGAAAACCTTGGCTTTAGGCTCAACATACCTCGCTAACATACTAATCTCGCTTCGTGGTACAGCCCTAAGATGTCATGTGTTTAATTTGAGGTATTTTTTTTATCATTTCAGCCCAGAATTGCCATTATTTTATTTTTATTCTAAACTCCAAAATTAAAAAAAAATAAAAAAAAAAATGTCTCTATTACAAATTATTTCAAATTAATCTATTATTGTATTTCCAGATTTGNAAAAAAAAAAATGTCTCTATTACAAATTATTTCAAATTAATCTATTATTGTATTTCCAGATTTGGTCATTTTCATTATTTGATGCATTACCAGACACATGTTAAAGTTGAACAAAGATTTTTCTTATACAGCAGAGACTTTGTGCTTTGAGCCTGATGCTAACAGGAAGTTAACTGAGAAATGTTGAAATATTTTAAGCGTATGCGAGGAGGGCGGGGAGGATTTTTCAAGCTGACTGGAACTCAGCAGCTTTGTGAACAGAATGTAATTCACAGTAGCATGATTGTATGTGTGCATGTATTTTAGGTACTACAGTGTGTATGTGTGGTTGTGACTTTCAGCATTTTTACTACATTGATAGTATGCATATATTAAAGTGTGTGATTTGTGGCTGTAACGACTCTTAATGTCTCAGTGTCTTAAGACAATTACATGATTACAATAAAAAGGCAAGAGGAATCCAGAATGTCAAGATTCTCTACTGCAGCAACGCCACACACACAAACACACACAAACACACACACACACACACACACACACACACACACACACTGTCATGCTGAACACTACATGACTGCTTTAAATCATGTCAGAAGTCCTGTTCTCCATCTGGCTGTTATCCTCAGATTGTTCTGGATGGATGGATGCATGTAATGTGTGTTTCTTTTACTCCACCAACAAAAGTTAAACAGGGGCGGAGCTTCACCATCACATTCCTCGGTTGAAGCAGAAAGTGTGTCAGAGCCTCAGCAGAGAATTCAACGCTTCATCAGAATTTTCTCCACAGCACAGCAGAGCTCTGCCAAACTCTGGTGAGTTTTATGTCATGATATATTATTATATATTTTATCATATTTACTGTGTTTAACAAGCAGCAGAACAAAAACCTGAGCTGGACTCACACAGGAAGTCCTCTTTTCATTTCTGACTCGCTGTTTGACCGAAGTGTAACTTAACTCCATAACTGAAAATAATTCTTTGTGTGGTCACACTTTGGTGTGTGTAGTACAGCAGCAGCGTGGCTCTGTGGACGGCCTGTCCATGTTTAGCCTCCTAGGACGTTTCTCAATTCCAAGTAGGCCGAGTACGTACTTGTGTCCTTGTGTCCTTACAAGTCAACTTGGAAGTCCGGACTTGCAGGACAGGAGGATGCAGAACTTAATTTCCAGTTGAGACAGCAGCGTTCTTGATGACATCACCAGCTGAATCAGCCAATCACAATAAACTCTGCACAATTTTATACACCACACAACTTCCATTTGTTTCCATTTATTATGCTATTTGATATATTTTTTCGGCTATTAATTTATTTTTATACAACTGTAAATATCTGGGGTTCTGACAGAACATTTTTAACTTTCCATAGTTACTTTCCCAAGACGGTATCTGAAAAATAACCTTCACTCAAGTCATATCTCTGCTTACTGGAACATTCCCCTCAAAACGCACACAAACACACACACAAATACACACAAACACGCACACACACACGCACACAAATACACAAACACACATACAAATATACACACACAAATACACACAAATACAAACACACATATACATACAAATACACACACAAACATACACACACACACACACACACACACACAAAAACACACATATACACACATATAAAAACAGGCATTGCACAAATTCTCAGTGTCTTAAAGGACCATTCCGGTAATCGTACATGTTTGAACCAAATATATACAACCTGCTTACATGTTACGTTACTGACAACCAATTTCCAAAACAGAGTACTTTAGGGGTAAATTTTAGAATTTACTGCTCTCCTCTTACTTCATAATACAAACTTTAAATACCTTTACAGAACCTTTTTTGTTATGCTTTTATCTAAGTAAAAATCTGGATGCAGAAGTTTTTCCCACCAATGAATTTGACAACGTAATTGTGAAACAGGATATTTAATACATATGACAGCAAACACTGGAGTATTTGATCGAAGGTGTGACACATTTTAAACAGGGAGAATGAAGTACTCAGATTTTAAAGTAAAACAAAAATCACTCATATCTCATGTAAAATACATTTTCATTCAAACAGATTCAACAGATGCAGTTAAAAAAGAAAGTTATTATAAAAAAAGAGTACAGTACATGTACTGATGCTGTACTTGTGCAGTACTGATGCTGTACTACGTGTGGTACTGATGTACTATGCATAGTACTGATGCTGTACTATGCAGTACTGATGCTGTACTACGTGTGGTACTGATGCCGTACTATGTGCGGTACTGATGCTGTACTATGTGTGGTACTGATGCTGTACTATGTGTGGTACTGATGCTGTACTATGCATAGTACTGGTGCTGTAAATATTATTGTAATATTTGAAATGTGTCAGAGATTCATGGCGGATCCTGTTTTATGTCACATGACCTTGCTGAACGGGAGCTTTCCTTCTAATTTGATGCCAATGGCACTAAAAATGATTGGTAGGCAGACATCACCAGCAGTATCACCATGGTAACATATGGTAACAGCCATTAAAGGTGGTGGTAATTACAAATGAGGAGGTGTGAGGTTTGTATGACAGAAATTGCCTTTTTACACGCAGTCTGTCTGTTCTGATGCGATTCAGGGACGAAATAATTACAATGATGCATTTACAGTCAAAAAAATCCAGTCAAAACATATCAGCAAAAATCATGTGACAACACTCTCTTTGCTCATTGGTCAGAAATATCTGGGGCAGGAGGAAGAAAATCAAAACAGGAAAAAGTTTACAATGCCAAGAAAACTAACATGGAACAAAAACCAGAAGTACTTTGCTTGTCATAATCATGATCTGATCCATGAAGAAGAAAACTATGACAGCAGAAGCTGAATCTGACTTCAAGACAACGTGTGGAAAACCACATGTTGCTTCACACGATGTGAAGAAGACGTGCTGCCTTCACACGCTGAACAGGAGAATGGAGCAACATGCTGACAACATACAAGCACACGCTAACCTGAACACGTTCATCTGAACACATGCTAACTTTCAACATGTTTGTCTGAACACATTAACCTTCAACATGTTCATCTGAACACATGCTAACTTTCAACATGTTCATATAAACATGTGCTAACCTTCAACATGTTCAACTGAACACATGCTAACCTTCAACATGTTCAACTGAGCACATGCTAAACTTCAACATGTTCATCTGACACATGCAAACTTTCAACATGTTCATATGAACGTGCTAACCTTCAACATGTTCATCTGACACATGCAAATTTTCAACATGTTCATATGAACATGTACNACGTGCTAACCTTCAACATGTTCATCTGACACATGCAAATTTTCAACATGTTCATATGAACATGTACTAACCTTCAACATGTTCAACTGAACACATGCTAACCTTCAACATGTTCATCTGAACACCTGCTAACCTTCAACGTTGAACTGAATACGTGCTAACCTTCAACATGCTCATCTGAACACATGTTATGTGCTGGACACATGGACACGCAATGCATGCAGTTCCAGAGCAAATCACGGGTCTAACTGTGCTTAGAGAGCAACAGTTGCCATAGAAACAAAGTCGGACTGAATGTTGAATAAAACCGATGCCAAAATATAATAAACACAGGGTAAACGTACATGAAAAATCTTTAAAAAGTACAGCGATTATTTGTTGCTGCCACTTTTATGTTTGTATGATCTGCTGTTGTAGTCGTAGATTTCAGAGACAGGATGAACGGTCCATGTTTATCTGCCAGCAGTACGCTGTTAGCTCATTGGTCCATCTAGCTGACTGGTCACCATCAGGTCAAAGCGATGATTAGTCACAGTAAGTTTTCAACTCTGCTGGATCGCATCACGGGCCTGCCTGTCCGTGTGGACGAGCATGCGTGAAGTTTCAGCTCCAGCATCTCGTGTCATGGCCTGCCACGTGTCGACCCATTAGCTAAGATTCATGTGTTACCACGGTTACGACAGAGATAAGGGGAGACGCACAGATTTTAAGTACAACAAATATTCAATGGTGAACTTATTCATAAGGTGATAAAATAAACGCGAAGAAGAAGAATGGGTCTGGATGAAGACTCCGTGGTGAGAACTGCAGCTAAAGCGGTAACAACAGGACGAAGCGGCGGGAGTCTCAGGCTGGATGGAGGAAACTGGGAGGTTTGGGGCTCTGAATCAGCCAGTTCCACTCCCACCGATTACCTGAAAGCGGTAGAAACACCTCAATAACAAGGTAAGGGGTCGTCATGCCACCGTTTCAACAGTCTACTTCACGCTAACCTCGCACACCTCTGCATCAATAGATCAGTTAGCTTGTTGTGTAGCTGGTTTGGAAGTAGCATGGATCACNCGCACACCTCTGCATCAATAGATCAGTTAGCTTGTTGTGTAGCTGGTTTGGAAGTAGCATGGATCACGTTCAGACTAGCAAAAACGTCAGAGCTCGGTTGGATGTGGAAAACGTTTCTCCGTGTGCTTCTTTTGATCCACACCGATGTACGATCAAAAGGACAAGGCAGGAAACGTACCCGTGTCAGAGTGAACGGGACCAGACCTCTAGGTGTGANCGATCAAAAGGACAAGGCAGGAAACGTACCCGTGTCAGAGTGAACGGGACCAGACCTCTAGGTGTGAAATGCGCTAAACCTCATCACCTCCACATTTTCACCCCCTCTACTCCTGAATTATAGCATAAATACATGATCAGATGTGTGTGTAGAAGATTATAACCTACTAAAGCTGCATATCTCGTGTCATATTCGTGTACTTCATCACGGCTGACAAGCTGTTCATCAGCTTCATCTTATATTTTAGTGTGTTGTGGCATGTTTTTCGTATGTATTATATTATCGTGTTTTATTGGCGTCACGTTCCGCCTGGCTTTACGTGCAGTTTATTTTGTCAAAACGATCAAACCAGAAGCGTTGGCCGTTTCCTGTCAGAAGAGATTGCTAGTAAAAGGTATGATCTTGCTTTTGAGGGTCAGCTCGGCGTTGACCTGCTCGGCCGTCAGCAACGTGTGCCACTGGGCAACGGGCCGCCGTGGGTTGGACAACATGTCGGCCCAGTGCCTCAGCTGGTTCCCCGAGGCGTCGCAGCCCAGGAAGATTTTCCCCATGGCGTCATTCCTGGTCACGACATCGTGGTCCCACACGGAGATCACCAGGTTCACCTTCTGTGGACACGAAGCACGGAGATGCTCAGACGCCGCTTACAGTAGAAACACGAAAGGCAAACGTTTTAAAATGGTTTCGCGCCACCGCTTCCGTAGTACATTCAACTGAGAACAATGCAAACTCAACATAACGTGTCGTTTTCAACAGAGACGGCATCGTTACGTTACCAAAGAACGCTTTTGGTGAATCCGCCTTTTCAGTTCAAGCTGCACAAGAATGGAACTCGACACCAGCAACATCAGCGCGCTCAGCGCTGTTAGTCCATCAGCTGAGGAACTAAAGAAAGGGCTGACTACTAATCAGACTTGTGAACACTGAATCCTGTATTTGAAGGGTGGAGGAAGAGATTTGGCTTATTTCTGTTGGATTCAGGAACGAAAACATTCGGACTCGTGGAGCGTCTTCTGAAATATGTGTGATTTCTGAATTGTCACTTGACTCTCAGTAGTGCAGCGTCCGTTGAAAACGTGCCTGCTCAGACCGGGCTGGACTTCATGGTGTGCACCGCAGCCTGACATCAGTGCCTGTGGAGCAGAGCGTATCCTGCTGCGTGGACTACTTTTTACCAGCACAGCTCAGTTTGAGAACCGCTCATCCAAACAGCTTCACACGTGACGCTGCACGTCCTTGGGTCCTGATCAATAAACCTGCTGAATATCAGCTTCATACATGACGGGTTCTAGACATGTTGGTGCTACAGAGACAGATTTCTGCCTTTATAGTTAGATGTTGATTAAATGCTAGTTTATGCTGTTATATTTTAATTATATTTTAATGATGAACATGAAGGATGGTCCAGCTGACCGATGTGCTTTTTATTTCTGTTGCTAGTCTTTTTGGATTTGTTTTACTGTAATGTATCATGTTTTTAAACTCTTTATATTGCAGGTAGCATCTTAGCATCTTGGCGCGGGACTACATCTGGCATATTTATATTTTGGCAAATTTACATTTTGATTGTTCATCAGTGTGCATTGTCCCAGTTTAAATTAGTAAATTACAAATTACTCATTTTAATAGCACTTCTTATCATTTTTATGCTAGCTGATGATATTCAGACATTTTGTTCCTTCAGCCTAATGAGCTTGATAAACTCGTTGATCTGAATGATGTTTGCCTTTGATTGGCTGATGATTTTCTGCAGATAAAAGAGACGTGTCCCAAAGTATTTTCCCCCCTCTCCTCCCCTTCATTCCTACCTGAAGTGTGAGGCGGAGGAGAGGACACAAGAGACATGAGAATTGGGACAGTTATGTTCCCTCCATCATCATCATCATTTGTGATGTCCATGAATGATGAAGAGTCCAATCACAGCTTTTACTCTTTCTGCAATGCTGGTCACATCTACACACACGTATGTGATACTGATTATTTAAGATGATCAGAATTCCACTGACGCTGCATCTGTACTAAAAATAAAACGTTTTAACACGCTGTGTTAGCGTGTAAAATAAACTTACTTGAAAAGTGGGTAAAGTGGTCATCATCTAGTTCTACATATGTAATTTTCTTTCAATGTGGAGGGGAAGGTGTTAAAATTGGGAGGTAAATACTAGGACTATGCAGAGTGTATACAGTATATAGGAGGTGGAGGCTCACTGAGGCCTCTCCTCCAGCAGACCTGAGACCAGCTGTGTTCTGAACCAGCCTTTCTTTGACGTAACTTTTTTAAACATTTTTTTTTTTAACCTGTAGATTTTACATATGTTTAACAATGATTTTACTTGTTTTATCTGTCAAAAACAGGGAAATATCTACTCTTGTATTATATCAAATGTTCTGTATGGTGAGGGATAAAGCTTAGCCTGATCAGCTGAAACAAAGAAAACTTTTGATTCCAGTCACCTGCATGACCTTGATTGGAGGGAAAACTGTTTCAATACAAGAAGGTATATTTTAACTGGTATATTGTCCGTAATAATTGTCTGTAATGTTTCTTTTTTTTTTTGTAATTTAATATTGTTGGTTTATTTTGTTTCAGTCCTTCGTCTAAGGCCCAGACTGAATGAAAGCCAACCACTGTTTTTTCCCACGTTAATTCTCAGACAGCATTGTGAGACATATATACCATTTTTTTTCTTGGTTTACTCTGTAATGTTGCTGCTCTGCCAGAGGGGCTGGACAGTGGGAGTGTTACTTTGAATGCATGCGTATTGTGTGGGTCGTTATTATAATTTTGTTAAATTGTTTTGTATATAATTCAAGTAGTGTGCAGTAGCAGCACTTTCACTCTTTCATGTGTTTGCAGATGGCCTATGCAGCACCTCCATACTAGCTCCTCCTGCCAGTTCATTTTGACTACACAGCGTTTACTGTTATTTTTCAATTCAGTATTTATTGGGGGTTTTTTTTGTCTGTAATCTCTTTTTTTTTAATTTTCTTATATGTCTCCAGTCAATATTCAAACATTGTGTAAAAGAAAGGACGCTATGTTTAGTTTTGAGTTGCACTGTAAATAAAATTGTGTATTCTTTTCCACTCAGCAGCCTCTGTTTCCAGTTTATTCTGGACCATGCTATATCACCTGGTTACATCAAAATAAGATTACTTTACAAATTAATATTTGTTTAATTTAACGTTAAAGGACCATACTTAGGACCATACCACCCATTTTGCACATTTGAGCCTAATATATTAAATTTTTATACATGTAACGTTACTGCCAATCATTTCCCAAAGCATACTACTGGAACGGTGAATTAAAAATGTTTTTCCTACCTTCCAGACCTCCATTGGTTTCAGTTCATTCTGCTATTAAAATCAACTTGTTGATACTTGAAACATGACTTGACACGAGTGACAAGTCTCTCCAGATGACATGAGTTCGCGTGTCGCGTCCCGTCATACTCACCTTGATCTGTTCAAATGACACGCTGAAGGTGAAGGACTCGTTGTAATAAGGGTTTAGCGTCTTTTTTTTGACGGACGTCTTCTTTTTCTTCCACTTCCTCTTGTCCAGAGTGAGCTGCATCTTCACATAGGGATCTGCAACAAGACTGCCAGTTATCAGAGCCAGTATCACTGCTGCTATTTCACTTCAAAATTGATTTTTCTTTCATTTGTCACCCAAAAAGCTGCATGAAAACCCGGGAAGATGAATTTCAGCCTCTAAAAATCAGGACATAACTGTTGATTCTGTCGATTTTTTTATTTTTTAAAATTTGTTTCAAGAAAATTTTTGATTATGGAAACAAGGGAAGAAATTCTACAAACAGATCTCTAAAATTAACAAAAAAAAAAAAATATTGAAAAAAATCAAAATAAATTGTTTCTTAAAATGTCTTGACTTTCTTCTTGGTTAAAAAAAAAAAAAAAACTCTAAAAAAATAATGACAAAATTACTATTTAAAATATTCACCCAAAAGAATTAAAAACTAATCCTAAAATTATTTTTTAAATTTGTTCTAGAAAATTCTTGATTATAGGACAAGGGAAACATTCTAGTACAGATCTCTAAAATTGGAAAAAAATATATTTTTAAAAACTAAAATAATTTCTTCTAACTTTTTGACTTTTTTCTTGGTTAAAAAAGAAAACTTTAAAAAAAAATTACTATTTTATGGAGCCCGAGAGGTGTCAGGGAGAAAACAAAAAAAAAAGTCGTGNAAAAATTACTATTTTATGGAGCCCGAGAGGTGTCAGGGAGAAAACAAAAAAAAAAGTCGTGCACACGATTTATGTAAGTTGTTCCCATGAGTTAGCTAGGTCATGCGCACGACTTACTTTCAGAACAACTTAGTTAACTCGTGCGCATGAACTATTTTTTTTTTTCTCCCTGACACCTCTCAGGCTCCATACTATTTTAAAAAATTCATGCAGAAAAATTAATTCTGGAAAAAATTCTCCTAAGACAATTTAAAATTTGCTCTAGAAAATTCTTCCACACTTGGCTGTCATGTAATCCATTGTAGTGAAGACCTTTGTATTGTCAACAAAAAAAAGAGGTGATTAGGAAATTTCCAGATTTAAACAAGCTGAAATTTGCCATTTAGTCCCTTAAAGGATTTTCTTTTTTTACAGTGAAAAGTAAAGTTACAGACATGAGTTGAGAAAGGTTTGCGTGTGTCTGAGTGATGAAGATGAAATGTTTGTGATGAGGATCTGACCCGAGGATCCTCCCACGTCCATGCTCTTCAGGTTTTTGGCCTCCAGGATCACCACGGTCAGCTTTTTAGCGGTGGGAACGTAACGCAGAGAAAAACAGATCTCCCCTAAGTTTTCATCCTGCAGCACAAAAACATGACAAACAAAACCAAAAGAACACAAATAAAACACTTTAACAGGTTTATTTAGAAAGACGTATGGAAAACAGACTTTAATGACTTTAATTTAAAGACTTTAATGGAAAACGGTCAAGCATTACTTTAAAGGACCATACCACCATTTTTCATGTTTGAGCCTAATATATTCAATTTTCATACATCTAACATTACTGACAGTCATTTCCCAAAGCATACTACTGGAACAGTGAATTAAAAATGTTTTTCCTACCTTCCAGACCTCCATTGGTTTCAGTTCATTCTGCTATTAAAATCAACTTGTTGATACTNCAACTTGTTGATACTTGAAACGTCCTTGGGATATCATATATACTGGAGTATAAGCTGAGTTTTTATTACCAAATTTCACAAAGTAAATCGGGGGTCGGCTTATACAGAAGAAATTCAGATTTGATCCTAGAGAAGGAAATTTCCAGAGGTGGAAATACTACCATTACCACTACCCATGAAAATAGTTTAAATCATACCTTAGAATGAGATATTTCCTGACTAAACATCTTATCAGCACATTTTGCGGCAGCCAGTAAGCTCTGCTGTGATTGGTCAGTTACAGTAATCAGCTGCTAAAATAAATATCATGTTTACCGGTACATGGATTATTTTCAGAAAATCACAGGAATACTATGACAATACCCAGAAAAACAGGTCATTTGATAAACAAATAAACTGATGGAACAACATCAGGGCATCGGCTTCTACATGGGATCAGCTTATAGTCGAGTATATATAGTAGTTTTGATGAAGGTTCTGCTGCTGTTTTTCCTTCCAAAGACATTTGGGGACAGGTCCTGCATCCACCAGGGGACCGTTAAAAATTAGAAGTTGAAATTTAATTAAATGTATTCATCATTTGAAATTTCAATAATGCATTTTACATCACGCATTATCTAAAAAAATTGAATAATATATCTATTTATTTGGAATTGAAAGTTTGTTGTGATTAGTTACCATAGTTACTGGAGGTTTAACATCATTTCTGACTGATGAAGCCATTTGGATGAATGGTGAAACATTTCAGAATTAAGNGGAGGTTTAACATCATTTCTGACTGATGAAGCCATTTGGATGAATGGTGAAACATTTCAGAATTAAGAACTTGAATCCAGTTGATTTGACTCAGTTTTCATAAAGTTCTTGGGATAGGTAATCATCATCACCAACAAGACGTGTATTCAGGGTTTTTTTTTAGAAGTTATGTAATTTTACCGTTTAAGCTCAATAAAAAGCGTGGAGTGAATGTATGCCTCCACTGGGGAATATAGTCCCAAAAGAAGACCTGCGTTTATGGAAAAATTTAAAGGACCGTGACTTCATAAGGCTGTGTAACTATTAGCAGGGGAAACATGGATTTTTAAGGTGGGTGTATCACTTGAATATTTGATTTTGAAAGATTAAGAGATTTTGTAAAATATCAGGAAAGCTGAAATACGGTTTTGTCCTTTGGGAAATGATTGTCAGTAAAGTAACGTGTGTAATACTGAGATATTCCTCTCAGTCACTTACTCTTCGGGTTGTGTGTCAAGTACATGTCTTCATGGGCAAATACCTAGTCCCTTCATAAATGCAACACAAACATTAAAATAACATATATTCCTTTTGTATATAAATTCAAAGAAAAATAAAACAAACTGAGATTCACAAAAAAATAAATCTAGTCTTACACGTGTATGAAAATTAAATATATTAGGCTCAAACATGCAAAGTGGATGGCATGGTCCTTTAATTAAGTTCATTTTGGAAACAGCATTAGAACTTTCAGGATAAGTCCAGCAGTCAAACAAGAATTCTAACGGATATGAAAAGTTCATAAAGTCAGAATGGGTGATGAAAATGATTCACAGGATGGGAATAAATCTGCAGCGATTAAGGTGTTCCTCCAAAACATGGGCACCCTCGGTAAATAAAAAACAAAATGGGCTGTGAAAAAAAAAGTCTTTATGGTTTATTATCTTAACATTTCATTCAAAATATTAATATACAAATATAACCTTTTATTAAAGTAAAATAATTCTTATCAAATCTTATGAAAATATTTTTCTCAATGACATTCTTTCCTCCCTGTGAATTTTATTTCACATGTACCACATTCAAACTCAATTTATATTTAGTTTTTATCCATTAATACTGCATAATGTTTAGTTTTTTTATCCATTAATACTACATAATGTATATATTTAGTTTTTTTATCCATTAATACTACATACAGCCAAAAATATTAATGTATGGCTTTTAAAACCTAATTAAAACTATTAAAACTTAACTTAAGTTTGGACCTAAGTCCTTCAAATGAACCAACAGTCAAAAAAACAAAAAAACAAACAAACAAAAAATCACAAATTTAACAAAGGAAGAAATAAAACCTCACAGTGGAGAATAAAACAAGCAAATGTATTTTTACGTGATAAGTGACTAAACTGATGAAGTAATTATTGAAATCAATGTTGAGTCTAAAGTCATTTTAATAATTTTACTTTTTGCTGAATTTGTTTTACATTTGCCTCCTAAAAAAGCTGCACAGTAAAAATCCTTTTCTAATCTGGACAAAACATTTTGTCTTGAAAAAATCTGGACATTTTTATTATATATGCTAACAACAAATGCTTCAGTTTTTTTTGTTTTTTGTTTGCAGAATATTTTTTTGTCTTTTTTTCTAGAACTAATTAGAAAATCAAAAACTTTCAAGAATCATTTTCTTTTCTTTTCTTTTTTTTTTTTTTTTTTNTTTTTTTTTTTTTTTTTACATTTTTAAAGATCTGTTTTTTTCTGGAATCAACAATTTTTAGTTTTTCAGAGCTTTAGAAGCCGAAATTTGTTTGAACTTTAATCTCAGAATTCTGACTTTTTTTCTCAGAATTCTGACTTTTTAAGAATTCTAACTTTCTTCCCAGAATTCTGACTTTTTTCACAGAATTCTGACTTTTTCCCAGAATTCTCTTTTTTCTTAGAATTCTAGCTTTTTTCAGAATTCTAATTTTTTCCTCAGAATTCTAACTTTTTCTAGAATTCTGAATTTTTCCTCAGAATTCTAACTTTTTTTTGCCAGAATTCTTTTTCTCAGAATTCTGAATTTTTCCTCAGAATTCTCTTTTTTTGCCAGAATTCTGACTTTTTTCCTCAGAATTCTGTCTTTTTTTCCCCAGAATTCTAACTTTTTTTCTCAGAATCCCAACTTTAATCTCAGAATTCTTCTTTTTTTTAATTTATTTTTTTTGTCATGTGGCCCGAATCTTCCTCCATATCCTGTTAGTGAAAAACAGATCGAGGAAAAGAATAAAGACGGTCTGGCTGACCTCGTACTTGGCGGGCTCGCACAGGTCCTGCCACTCCTCAATGACGTGGTTCCAGTCGACGGTGGCGAGCTGCAGCCTCAGCTCGCCGATGATCTCGTGTTTGGAGAATCTGTTGAAGTCAAACACTTGCATGACAACCGTGGACGTCACCAGGGAACTCTTGGATAGCTGGAAAACATCACAAATGTAAAGAGGGAAAATGATGAAATGAGGGTAAATGACACTGAATGTTTAAGTACATATTCAGGGATTATTTTAGGATTAAGGAATATTTCTGTTGCCAATAAAGGTAATGATTCTTATTTTAGATTGGTTAATTTTAAAATCAGATTTTGTCTTAGACTGGCCAACAGTTCTCATATCAACATAAATTTAACGAGGAGCTGTAGGGCGCTCGTTTCTGACCTAATCCACACTAATACGGATATTTTTTTTAATGGATATCTTCCCTCACTGTTTAAAAAAAAATGATGTCCACATAACCATCGTTTTACAAAATAATAAAATAAACTAATAATAAAACTCTAATAAAACTCTCAATGAGCCCAACGCCATGTCATGAATATGATTGGACCAAATCAAAGCAGAGTAGACATTCTCACACAGACATGGAGCAGTCAGACATTCAGTTTCTAGAATTTTGACTCATTGCTCGCAGCGATGTCTCAGATAAAACACATAATACATATGAAAAGCAGAATTTGCTCAGAGTCTGGAGATAGTTCTGGTTCAGTCCAGATCCGGACCAGAGTCCGGACTTTGAGGATGACTGTTTTAGTGTTTGATGCTCTTGGACTTCCTGAAGTCCTTTGCTCTTCCTGTATGAAGATTGTGATTCCTGATGCAGCCCTGCCCCGTTTAAGCTTCATGCATGTTATGTTACAGACAACCATTTTCCAAAACATAATGCCATATTTTACTTTTTGTGTTGTTTTGTGTATTTTTTACCAAATCTCCTAATCTTAAATCTTACAAGGTCACTCGCATCCTGCAAGCCAAATCCAAATTTCTCCCCCAGAGATGACCAGATTCCTCAATTCATATTTTAAACGACTCTCAAGACTTCAGTTTTAATTCTTACTTTTTCACTGTTATGATTCAATTTTATGTTAAATTCAGTTTTGCAGTTTTTAGCTGTTATTTATTGTTAGTCAGCATTTTTAATGAGTGACAGGGCTTCTTTTTTTTTTTTTTTTTTNTTTTTTTTTTTTTTTTTTGGTTTATCATTTATATATGTGCAATGAATGATTTTATTTATTATGAGCACACTGAGACAAATTCCTACCAACTGTAAGTTGACATGGCAATAAAGTATTGACTATTAATCTTTCAAAATCAAATGTTCAGGTGATACACACACCTTAAAATTCAATGTTTCACGTGTTAACACGTATGCACGATTGTAGAAGGCACGGTCATTTTAATTTCTCTGTAAAAGCCATCTTTCCTTCTCAAAATAGATGAATGTTGGATGCCACCACAGAAGAAGAAATGTTTTGTCTATTTCTGACGCTTGATTTTGCTCTTCCTGTTAGCATAAAATGTTATTCAGGTATAGCATCATTGTAGTTCCTGGTACACAGGAAATCATCATTAAAGGGTGATTCCATGATTTTCGACATCAAATACATTTTTTTTCAGCTGAGAATTTTCCTCTTTTCAGCATGTGGCATCATAATTAAGACAAGTCTGAAAGCTGTATGGAGCTGTTTGCTTACCTGTTTTTCCATGTAGCTCCAAGCTGGATTAGTTCAATAAGTAACTTCGACATAAAAATAAAAATACATACATTTTTTTTGTGTAGCTCTGTGTTGGATTGGGTAATCTTTGACAAAAAAATAATGATTGCTGTGATTTGATTACTTTTCTCAGGCACGTTTCAAGTCTCTACAAGTTGATTTTAATAACAACTAATAAAGAACTGAAACCAATGGCAGTCTGGAAGGTAGGAAAAACAAGTCTAAAATGTACCACTTCAGCAGTATGCTTTGGAAAATGGCTCAAACATCCAAAATCACTGGAATGTTCCTTTAAGCATATTTTTGAGGAAGTTTTGGATTTTGTGACACGGCGGTGAGATGACATGGAAATAACCCGTTCGTACCTGGAAGGTGAAGTGTTCGTTGAAGACGGGGCTCAGCGTGCTCCTCAACACTTTGGTCTCACAGGTTTTGGATTTGTCCGGTAAGGTGTAGACTTTGACGTAGGGGTCCGAACTTCCTCCCAGATCCATGGCCTTCAGGCTGCTGGCCTGTTTGATCCCAATGGTGAGCTGGTGGAACACGAGAGTTACTTTACGGATGTTTTAGGAAGTCAGGACATACTCAAATCATGCTAAGCTGCATAACATGTTAAAATATCATAAATAAAATCCACATAGTAAATAAGAGCATTCAAATGATATCAGCCAAGTAGAAGTCATGAAATACGTGACTGTGGTTGAAGAAAAAACTCAAATCCTTTTCTCAAGTAACAGGAGTAGTACTACAGAGTATGGAAGATTATAAGGGATACAATTAAAATAAAAAAAAATAGAGTGAAATACAATATCTGTTTTCATTTGTATTTCATTTCCATACATAAACACACATAACATAACACAATTAAACGTGTCATAATTAAGTGAAAAACATATGGTATAATGCAAACTGTTTGTTATTTTGTTTGAATGATTGAATTAATTGTTTTTCATTGTGACATGAATTTTTCATGCCACATTAAAATCAAATCACAGTACGGTGAAAAGAAAAGATCAGGGGTTTTTCATTTCATGTTATCCAGCAGGGGGCAGCACACACGTGCTAATACTAAATACAAAGCCCTCTCATTTCTTTTTCTGAAGCTGTGCATTATCAGTGCCAGAATGAAAAATAAAACACTGAAAACACACCATTCACAGCATGGGGGCAGAGCTTAAGGCGTATTTGTTCTGAACGTGCATTAGCAGGTGATAGCTAGTGATCATGTCGGGTCAGGAGAGAATAAAGGATGAGGTTGTGGCTCTGTTGCAACAAGAGGAAGAACACACAGTTAGTCATGATTTGACGCCATAGAGATTCACAGTTTCTGGTTCTGTAATCTGCATTTCTAAGTACTTGATTATGGAGGTAACAGGAATGTGTATGAAAGACTGGCCTGGTCCATCAGACTGATAATGTCCCTTCATGTCCTAGCTGCATCTTCAAACTGTTAGCGTGAGGCTAACTTGTTGCTACTGTTTGCAAAGCTTGTTTTATTTGTTGAGGAAATTCATCTGTGATAAGTTCTATGTCCTCTATCCTCTATATAACCACTCCACACGGAATAATATAAAATCATTGCTAATGCGTGTTCAGAACAAGCTCCGCCTCAAGCTCCGCCCCCACAACGTGATTGTGGACTGTCTTTTCTTTTTCATTCTGGCACTGATTCAGCTGCTTCAGAAAAAGAAATGAGAGGGCTTTGATTTAGTATTGGCACGTCTATGCTGCCCCCTGCTGGACAACATGAAATGAAAAACCCCTAATCTTTTCTTTTCACCATACTGTGATTTGATTTTAATGTGGCATGAAAAATTCATGTCACAGTGGAAAACAATTAATTCAATCATTCAATTAGAAAAAATAAACAGTTTGCACTATACCCTATTTTGATGAAGATTCTCAGTCATCCAGGCAGGTAGATATACTGTATGAAAACTGAGTCAAGCTTTTAATTCTGAAATGTTTCATCATTCATCCAAACGGTTTCATCAGTCAGAAATGATGTTGAACCTCCAGTAACTATGATAACTATGGTGTCAAAACACAAATAACCTACAACTCAAAATAAATAGATATATTATTCAAATGTATTATTATTATTATTATTAATATTTAATAATATGTGATGTAAAATGCATCATTTAAATTTCAAACAATGAATACATTTTAAATAATAATTTTAAACTTCTAATTTTCAATGGTCTTCTGGTTGGATGCAGGACCTGTCTCCAAATGTTTTTGGAAGGGAAGACAGCAGCACACTATAGGTGATGGTAGATTGTATCTGAGACTCCATTTCTGTTGAGGGAAGGTCTCTCTAAATGGCCTCCTTCTCTCTCAAGCCAACCATCCTCTCTGTCTAAAATGTCACATCATCATCTTCAGAGGAATGTCCTCTGTGGTTCAGGTGGAGGTAAACCACTGAGTCTGTCCTGTGGTGTTATTTCTCCTGTGCTGGGCCATCCACTTATAGATTTGTTGTTTGGTTTCCCCGATGTAGACCTCTGCACCTTTTTGACCCAAAGTGACACACTATGCACTTTTTTTAAAATCATCACAGATATTAAAAGACCATACCAACCATTTTGCATGTTTGAGCCTCATATATTAAATTTTCATTACTGACAATCATTTCCCAAAGGATAAAACCGTATTTCAGCTTTCCTGATATTTTGCAAAATCTCTTAATCTTTCAAAATCAAATATTCAAGTGATACATCCACCTTAAAAATCCATGTTTCTCCTGCTAATAGTTACACAGCCTTATGAAGTCACGGTCCTTTAAATTTTTCCATAAACGCAGGTCTTCTTTTGGGACTATATTCCCCGGTGGAGGCATACATTCACTCCACGCTTTTTATTGAGCTTAAACACTAAAATTACATAACTTCTAAAAAAACCTGAATACACGTCTTGTTGGTGATGATGGATTACCTATCCCAAGAACGTTTACAGTATCAACAAGTTGATTTTAATAGCAGAATGAACTGAAACCAATGGAGGTCTGGAAGGTAGGAAAAACATTTTTAATTCACCGTTCCAGTAGTATGCTTTGGGAAATGATTGTCAGTAACATTATGTGTTCGAAAATTTAATATATTAGGCTCAAACAAGCAAAATGGGTGGAATGGTCCTTTACTGTTACCATTATTGAATTTTTTTTTTTTTTTTTTTTATGTGCCTGCCATTTTATTTGTCCTTCGGGGACAAAATAAAAACAACTTTATTGAACTGAATTGAGTTGATTCCGTATGGTGGCATAAAGGGCATTTCTATGGTTTTATTAAAGCTGAGCTGACCTCATTGTTGTTGTATTCCAGAGAGTACAGCAGTCTCCCTCTGTGCTTGATGGAACCATAGTCAGCATCTGCTGCATCTGGCCGCACCTGCACAGCAAACACATACAGACAGGCTGATACATACATGATACATACATGATCCATACATGCTAAAGCAGAAGATATGATGGAGAACTGCCAACGAGAAATGGGATGAGGAAATGGGGAGAGAGAGAGAGAGAAATAGAATGAAAAGGGAATGCAGGGAGAGGAGCAGAAACAAAGGGAGACAGGGGCAAGGTTGGAGGTGGGTAAAGGGAGAGAGATAGAGAGAGAGAGAGAGAGAGAGAGAGAGAGTAGGGAAGAGAGGTAAGGAAATGGAAAAGGAGGTAGAGAAAGAGAGAGAGTCAGAAAGAAATGAGGGTGGGAGAGCAGCAAATGGTTTGGCTAAATGATATCATCCATGACTCGTAACTCTAACTAGTGGACTAGCCACTCACGTAGCAGCAGCTAACAGAGTTTGGCCAGCGGGGGGCGCCATCACTCACCAGCGCCTCGGCAGTTTTTCCTTTCAGCCCTTTCAGGTTAATGAGCTCGTCCTCCTTCTTCTTCTTCTTGCAGCACTTGATGCAGATGCACAGACAGCAGAGGAAAATCAACGTGACGCCAGCCGACAGGATGGTNGGTACAATCCAGTTTAGCAGCTGAAACCTTAAGATGGTTTGTTTTTGGTTAATAGTGCTCATTTGTGCCGAAGTTCAGCAAAGCTGGACTATAGTAGAGCGGATAAGCTCTCATTTTTATAACAATTGTGCATTTTTTGAGAAAAGCATGAAATTTGTAACATAGTTAGTGCATACCATAATGTTTATTTTCAGATGTGGAGGGAAGTCAGATTTGACCTCTGATGACTGTGAGAGGTCAAATCCAAGATGGCCGCCAGTCCATCGGGTCTAATAGTCCACATGATATGTGAAAATAATGTTCACTTTTCCATAAAAGCATGAAAATTGGTACACTTGTACAGTTTGGGACCCTGAACATTTTCAGATATGGAACCATCGCAAAATCACCTCATGGCGACCATTTTACTTTCCGCCATAACCGAATTATGTATTTTGCTTCATATCTCCTGAACCAAACATGATAACACAGAATGGCTGATGTACTCCCATGTTTTGATGGTCAAGGATTACAATGATACCATATACAACATCATAAACTGTTCAGATGAACAATTAATGGTGAATTCAGTGATGTGGGAAGGATTACAATGAAATCGCAGCATCTGAGAAGACGCAGAATGAAATTTCAAGAATATTTCAGGTAGTCTTTAATTTACAGTCACACTCTGGGGCCACAATTAGCTATTACGTTAGCGTCCACTGGGAAGAATTTATTTCAGATGATGATTCTCATATAGCCTTTCCTGTTGATGAACTGTCACGCTGTTACTAAGGTGACAGAGCTGCACTCTGCCTGAAAAGTTAGTAAAAATACACTTTCCTGAGAGAACTTTTTAAATATATCTCTAAAATAAGTCTGAATGTATGATTGTATTGTTGAAAACAACCTTTTATTATATTACTGAATAAACTATTAGTCAATCATCAAAGAAACTGAGAAAATTAATAGCTACTGTACAGACTAGTGTAGATGCTAACTGCTAACTAGCTAGCTAGCTACCATATATACTTGACTATATGCCTATCTCGACTATAAGCCGACCCCGATTTTGACCTGCAAATTTAGATTTTTAAAGAAATCTGCAGATAAGCCAACCCCTGATGTTGTTCTATCAAGTTATTTATTTAGCAAATTACCTGTTTTCCTGAGTATTGTCATAGTATTCCTGTGATTTTCTGAAAACAATCCATGTACGGGTCGTGGCTGTTTTTCACCGCTTTAACGGGGCTTCTCTTCCTGACGCACACCGGAATGACAACATCGCATCTTGTTCTTTTCGTGGATTATTTATTTTCAAAATCAAAACAACAAAACATGAGGTGAGGTGAGGTAAATAACTATACCGCTGCCCCGTTCCTCCAGCTGAGCGTCTATAGATCCTCCGTGACGGAGCCGGTACGTATCATAGCGGATCATAGCAGAACTTCACGGAGGGCTCTGATCAACCAGCATATTAAAACTAATAACTTATTTGATTTCACTTGTCCCAAATTAAATACTTTAAACATGTGATAATTAACCAAGAAATGGCTCTAACACTGGTACCGGTAAGCATGATATTTATTTCAGCTGCTGATTATGGTAGCGCTTACTGGCTTCACAAAATGCACTTAATAAGATCTTTAGTCAGGAAATATCTCATTATAAGGTATGATTTATACTGTTTGCCATGGGTAGTGGTAAGTAGTAGTATTTCCATGCCTGGAAATTTCGATCTGATTTGAATTACTTGAGTATAAGCCGACCCCGATTTGCGTTGTGAAATTTGGTGAACAAAACTCAGCTTATAGTGCTTATAGTCAAGTAATTAAAAAAATTATATATATATATATAATTTTTTTAAGGGACAAGTTCCAGGATGGTATAAAAAAAAAAGTGTTTTTAAAATTTTGTCAGTAATTGAGTGAGGGTCCCTGGGTGTGAGGAAGTAAGCTGCCAGTCTTGAGCTGCTTTGATGGGGTACACCAGAGTGAATAATGGCGCTGACTAAAGAGAGAGTGGAGCCAGCCGATTATCTGTCAAATATCCAATATCCAACATCAAACCAGTTTCACCTCTGTGACATGTGATCAGGCCAATAAGCTGACTGCACCTCACTCAGAATAAACTGTAAATATTAACACAGAGTGGGACACTTACCGATTGCACGTTAGCTGTTGTTGGGTCACGTACAGTTGGTATGGATCCATCTTTAAGGGTCACTTTAGAGGCTAAGCCAGCGTTGTACTGTCCCTCATTGGTGAAGTGGTTAGCACAGATCAACGACTAGCAGCCACTGCAGCTGGAACGGTGTTATCATAAATAAAATCTAACCACTGTTTCTTTTTAGCCTCCAATGCTGGCAGGCAATACAGACATTTATGTTGGTTTCTGCAGCCAACAACAGAACAGTTGGCATGTTTCGCTCGAACCTTCGACANTTTATGTTGGTTTCTGCAGCCAACAACAGAACAGTTGGCATGTTTCGCTCGAACCTTCGACATCTCTGAGTCTGTATTAACGAAGTACAACAATGGCGGCTACAGGCACTGACAGCAGAGAGCAGTGGTTATCCTCCTTGGAGCTGGACATTATATGAGTCTTTTTGTTACGTAACAAAAAGACCAAAATCAAAAAGGCTTGTAGAAACACATGCTTACCTAAAATGCAGACTATGGAAACAATGCAGAGGTTTTGGCTTTCCAAATTCTGAGGTTTGATAGGCTGAAGGATGACTATAGTATATATGCATGGGCAAGGAAAAACATGTTTTTCATGACATGGGACCTTTAAAACTCTACACAACACGCATGCAACAGACAAAGTGTAGCCTAGGTTCTCAGATACTGTCAATACCAACTGTCAACTGTCATTAACTGTTCATCTGAAGAGTTTATGATGTTGTATCATTGTAATCCTTGACCATCAAAATGGTAGACATCAGCTATTCTTTGTTATCATGTTTGGTTCAGGAGATATGAAGCAAAATACATAATTCGGTTATGGCAGAAAGTAAAATGGTCGCCACGGCCACCATGAGGTGATTTTGCGATGGCTCCATATCTGAAAATGTTCAGGGTCCCAAATTGTACAAGTGTACCAATTTTTATGCTTTTATGAAAAAGCGGACTTTATTTTCACATATCACGTGGACTATTAGACCTGGTGGACTGGCGGCCATCTTGGATTTGACCTCTCACAGTCGTCAGAGGTCAAATCTGACTTCCCTCCACATCTGAAAATAAACATTATGGTATGCACTAACTATGTTACAAATTACATGCTTTTCTCAAAAAGTGCAGAATTTTTGTGGTTATCCATGTCAGGATCCTTTTTTTGTTGTTTTTGACTTACAGGGAATCTTGTCCAGTATGTTAGTAATGAAGCTGGAGATGGCAGCGATGGCCGGAGGGATGGTGGTGGTGGTGCTGTTAGTAGTGGGGATGGTGGTGGTTGGGTAAGAGGTCACTGGCGGAAGTGATGAATCTGCAGGAGGTTGTGGTGGAAGGGTGGAAGGTATGGCGGTGGTTGAAATGTTGGTAGAGGTGGAGATGTTGCGGCTTTGAGAGATCAGTGGTGGGGGTTGCAGGGTGGCTGGAGGTGCTGGTGGTGGTGGGTGGGTGGAAGGCGTGGTGGTGGTGTTGGTGGTTGGATGAGGGGACACTGGTGGGGGTCGCACAGTGGCTGGAGGTGGTGGAGCTGCGGGAGGTGGTGGTGGGAGGGTGGAAGGCATGATGAGGAGGAGAGTGGAGAAGAGCTCTGGAAGCAGGAGAAGAAGGATCAGCGGTTTGAACGTCGCACTGCAGAAAACCTTCATTAAATTCATTTTTCATAAGCTCCACATAAAACCATGTCTGAGGGATTTTACAGTGTTTTTCTACTTATTGTTTTTCTCTTTTACCACCTTAAACGGTTTTTGGCGTCTTTTTTGTGTCAGCTTTCACTCTAAATCATCATATTTTCACTTTCAGATATGACGTAGCAGCAACAGAGACAAAACAGACCAAGTGCCTGTAGAAAATCATTCACTATTGATAAATCTTAAAAAGAACTGTTAGTTATTCTCAACACAAAAGTAACATTTAAACCCTCTAACATGCAAATGAAATCTCAAAAAGCGGCAAAATGCTCCAAAAATATGACTTTTTACAAATCTACAGAGTCTGGAGCACAGAGGCTTTTTCACCTGTTCAGGTTTTTGTCATGATTTTTAGCTTTAGTTTCTGAAAATCAGGGATGGAAAGTAAGAAATTACATTTACTCTCCTTACTGTGGCAAAGTCATTTTTTCTGTACTTTTACTTTTTAAGTAACTTTTAAAAAAGTAGTTTTACTTAAGTAATTTTAATTACAATGTTGTACTTGTGACATCCTTTACAGAGTTTAAAAAAAAAAAAAAGTCACAGATGTATAAAAGCTTGGAGGAACTGCAGCGGCTGTAATAAAATAAAGCCGCAGACACGATGCTAAAGATGGAGAGAACGAGCTCAGAGGACCAGAAAACCGACAAATTAGAACCAAACAATCCCTACATTTAAGCAACCAGTTAAACTTTCTAAAGAAAAAAGCACACACACACCTACAGCATGCAGCAAACTTTGCTTGCTGAAAAATGTGGAATTAGCGCTTAGCAGAACTCAGCATCAAACCTGCACGCGGCAGTAAGTTAGCAAACTTTATCCTGTTAAGTATTCATACTAGCAGCATCAAATCTGCATGCCGAGGTAAGTTAGCTAACTTTATCCTGTTAATTATTCATATTAGTCACTAGCTTTGCTGATATCTATGTCCAATATAATATGCTTTCACTTGTTGCTGGGTTGCAGTTTTGCTAGCTACTGAAAAAATATATGTTAATGTTGATTTAGCTTAGCTACTGAGCTAACTGACCTTCACGTTAGCATGTGTAGCATGGTTAGTTTCATTGCGGAATTTTTATTAAATGTTTTTCTCGGTTATATATTATAATGGTTAAATTGACTGTCAATTAGCTGTTTAATACTGTCTAATGACTGTCTAATATTGTCAATTGAATATCAATTAATATTAGAATGCTCATTTTAAAAACATGCACATTTTAAAAACATAGCAAAGTCAATGTTAAGTCTTTACTCAGAGAGCATTGCAGCAAAATTTATTAAAATTTATGTATTTTTGCATTTTTTGGTAACTGTAACTCAGTACTTTTTACTCAGAGTACATTTGAAACAAAATACTTTTTACTTTTATTTAAGTAAATTTTTACACAAGGTACTTTTACTTGAGAAAAATTTAATCACTTTTACTTTAGCAAAATATTTATTATACTTTCCACCCCTGCTGAAAATACAACAAATTATTCCTCAATAAGCGTCTCTATGGCTGTCTTTGACTCTGTCAGCAGGACAGGAAAAAAGGACTGCATGTACGTGATTGGCTGGCGTGAGCGGGATTTAAAAATGGCAGCTTCCCCATAGGTCGAGAGACCTGTCACTCGAGATTACAGAGTCGTTCCGGCTTCATTTTTCCATGCTGAAGAGCGGCGAAATTAGCCAGAAAAAGTATGAATTTAAGTTCTTCTCATCACCAAAGTTATATTTGCAATATTTCAGCTTTCCCTTAGTCCACAAACATAATCTAGATGTCATTAGAGAGCTCTAAGTCTCATCTGTGGTGCTTTTTACAGCATGAAAATACATGCAGCAAAACATGGAGGTATTGTGGACGAGGAGAAATCAGGAAAAGGTTTGATTTTGTGTCCCAGCAACAATTACATCATGCTGCAGCTGGAAGTCAGTTCAACAAATAGAAAATAATTTAAAATTTAACTTTCTAAATCTGGCCAACGGGTCGGTCTAGCTAACCCTAACCCCCTGACCTTTCCTGCAGCACCACCATCAGGACACCTTTCACACGTCTTCACTACAAACAGCACAATCAGATTGTCAGCACATGCGTGATCCCCAGAGGATGAACCACTTGAACGTAATGACCTCAGGACAAACTTAAAACTACTAATGCTTGAAGCATCGCTACATCACTGTGTTCTGAGCTCCACCTTTGGATGATGTTGTGAACACCACAGCCTCTAGGGGGCGCCACCAGCGGGTTTAAGGTTTTAGTCTCACTCTGCACACATGCATTTACATGTATAGTATTTGTGCTGGTTGTGATGTGTAGGAAGGGGAGGGAGGTCAAAACTTGAAAGCCAGGCATCACGGCCATTAAAGGACCATACTGGTGATTTTAGCATGTTTGAGTCCAATGTATACAATCCCACATACACATTTTTTTCCTACCTTCCACACTGCCCTTGGTTTCAGTTCATTCCAGCGCATTCTAAAAATCAACTTGTAGAGACTTGAAACACGCTTGAGATAAATAATCCATCACAGTGAAAATTGGGCCAGATTCATAAAAACCACACTAAGTCACACTAAATAAACTTTGTGATAACTGAAGCTCATTCAGGAAGCTTCTCTTACGGAGCAGAGTGTCACATAAAGGTAGCACTGCTGTCAGGTGAGTCTCAGGTAAAAACCAATGAAGATCTGCATGTTAATGAGCTGCTGCATATTTAGAATCATGATTTATCCTGATTCATTTGGTTTTAAAGAGAAACTGTTAAGTTAAACCAGCAAAGAAACATAAATTCTCTACATTTTAAAACATTTACCCTAATAACAGGTAAACACTCATGTTAACCTCCATAGTGTGTGATCACGCTGCACTGGGGATGGGGGAGTGGTGTGTGTGTGTGTGTGATGGGGCTTAATGAATAAGCTTAGCACCACCAGAACGTGTGTGAGATCAGATCAAAACTCACCATTTACGAACTGACTGACCAGCTGAGTTTATCTATCAAAGTTATTGATCACTAAGACGTGAGGCAAATACAGTTTAAATGTCGCCCAGATTTCATTNATCTATCAAAGTTATTGATCACTAAGACGTGAGGCAAATACAGTTTAAATGTCGCCCAGATTTCATTGTGATGAAATTTATGACCAGAATGAAACACGTCTTAATTTTAGTGTGTCAGTGTGTTTTATGAATCCTTTTCCCAACATGTAAATAAGGAAATACACAGTAACGCCTCTTTCAATGAAAACGCTAAAACACGCTGCTACCAGACATTTATGAATGAGTGAACGTGGTTGCGTGACGATATTTGCCCTCATAGACACAGTAAATCATGTGCTACCATTTATGAATCTCATTATGTCTATTCAGCTTTTAGTCAAAGTAACTTTATTTAACTGATCCAACATGGAGCTGATGACGATGAATGTCTCCAGGAAATATAGTCCCAGGAGAAGAAACTGGCTGTGCCTTCTACAATCGTGCAAAAGTGTGAGCAGGTGAAACGTTGAATTTTAAGGTGTATGTATCACCTGAACACTACATTCTGAAAGATTAGGGGATTTAAAAACAAAAAAATAACAGGAAAACTAAAATATGGTTTTATGTTTTGGAAATTGTCAATAACGTAACATGTACATGTGTTTTTTTAATTGGGCTTAAACATGCAAAATCAGAGGCATGGTCCTTTAAAGCTTGCAGAAACGTTTGAGGGAGGAAGGCTGAGGGCCTCCACCATGAACAAACAGCAGCACCATTAACCTCAGTCTGATACAGATCCTTCACATGCTGGAACGTCACGCTGGGAAGGAGTGACAGTTTGTGACTCCATTTGGATAAGCAAACACCCTGGAAGCAAACACACACACACACACACACACACACACACACACACACACACACACACACACAAGTACAGCAAACACCAAGAGTCAGAAGCACCTTTCTCCAGCTCTGAGGTGAGCGTGAGGTTCTGAGCAGAAAGCACGTTCAGTCGAGACGTTTATACTTATGTGTGTGTGTGTGTGTGTGTGTGCATTTTTTTTCTTTTTCTTTTGCATATGCACGTGCATGTTGCTGTGCGTGTGAACATGCATCGTCTAAGCTCGGTTATGTGTTTGTCAAACAAAGAGGAAGGGCGCGACCAGCTCTTTAATGAGTATTTATATTGAGAGGCTTTTGTTATATGTTTGGATTTAAAGGACCATACCTACTGTTTTGCATGTTTAATCCCAATAAATACATTACATTATCGACAACCAATTTCCAATAAAACTGTTTTGTACTTTTCCTGTTATTTTGCTAAACCCTCCAATCTTTCCAATCAAATGTCCATGTGATGCACACACCTTAAAACTCAACGTTTCGCTTGCTGACATGTACATATGAATGTGTTAGGGATGCTTGTTTTTAATTTCTCAGTAAAAGCTGTCTTCTTCTGGGACTATATTTCCTGGCGGAGGCATACATCGTCTTCTTGCAGCTCTGTGTTGGATTAAGCTCTCTGCTTAATTAAGTTACATCGACATAAAAATTAAGACATGTTACTGTGATGGATGATGTATCTCAGCGTGTTTTTCAAGTCTCTACAGGTTAATTAATACGTCATAATGGAATGAACCGAAGCCAATGGCAGTCTGGAAGGTAGGAAAAACAATTCTAAAATGTACCACTAAAGTAGTATCTTTTGGGAAATGGTTGTCAGTAACGTAACATGTATGTGGGCTGTATATATTAGGCTCAAACATGCAAAATCGCTGGTATGCTCCTTTAAGAGAAGTCTTAATGAGCATGTCAGGGACAGTTAAGTAAACTTAGCATCATCACACAGTTTCTTCCGGATCATCTTACCAGTTTTTCAGAGAAAAGTATCCTGATTTCTCTAGAAATCCGCCATTGTGGATTTTATTTCCCAGAATGCAAAGTTGTGGTGTTTCCTGCCTTGAGACAGTTTTTATTGTTGTTTACAACAAATGAGGTCATCTAGCGGTGAGGACGGACACTGTCTATGTCTCTCACTAACGTTTAGCAGTGCTGCATTCAGTGTCCTGAATGCAGCACTGCTTCTGTGGAAAAATAAAGGATTTTCTGTGTTTTTCTGTGCGAAAAAGAATCTGAAAGTGATTCAGGCAGCGACAGAAAGAAAGCAAAGAATCTGAAAGGAAAGCGAGACAGCAAGCCAAAAACTAGAAGAGAAGATGAAAAAGACTAAAAAAAAAAAAATAACAGGAAACAGCAGCAACATTGATGCACCAAGTACGACTCATTGATTAGCTATAATCTGTATTCAGCGTCTTCGTTACTAAATGCAAATAAATTCATTCTTTATGAATTTGGATCTCCATTAGCTGCCCAACGAAGGTTCTAAGTCTCAGATATCCACAAAACAATGACCGCTTTCCACCAGAGGTGTCGCTAAAATCAAGATAAAGAAAACATCAGATTTAAGAGAGAAGAGAAATATTTTACTCACTGATTACAGAAACATCTCAGTGCTGCTTTTTATGATTTTTACTCTCCTTAAACCTCTGACGGAATCTCAGAATGAAGAAAACAGAGCAAAAAGGGAGTGGAGGAGGAGGAGGAGGAGTGAAGGGGAAGGAAGTGGCTGGACCCGACCCTTAGCAAAAAACAACCCTGAAGCTGTTTGATCAGGGACAGGAAACGTGTCCCCAGGAAATTACAGCAGTGCAGGAACTCTAAAAACCTTGAAGCTGCAAATTTTTGTTAAATCTGCTCAGGGATTAATTTATGAACTTTCCATTTCTTTATTTAAAGTAATTCATCAGCGCATCATATTTGGAGCTGCTTCACTGTAATAAGCTCAAAGCTGTCAACATGTTTAAATTCTGACGGGCGTTTTTTTTGTTTTTTGGTTTTTTTTTAAGCACCCGTGTGACATCACAGATGGGGCGTGGCCAGAAGAGGAACATGATGGAATAATTGAACCTGCAGGTTTCTTTCCTCTGTGATTCAATGTTGGATTAAACCTTTAAAGGACCATACCACCCATTTTGCATGTTTGAGCCTATTTTATTAAATTTTCATACATGTAACGTTACTGACAATCATTCCCCAAAGCATACTACTGGAACGGTGAATTAAAAATGTTTTTCCTACCTTCCAGACCTCCATTGGTTTCAGTTCATTCTGCTATTAAAATCAACTTGTTGATACTTGAAACGTTCTTGGGATAGGTAATCCATCATCACCAACAAGACGTGTATTCAGGTTTTTTTTAAAAGTTATGTAATTTTAGTGTTTAAGCTCAATAAAAAGCGTGGAGTGAATGTATGCCTCCACCGGGGAATATAGTCCCAAAAGAAGACCTGCGTTTATGGAAAAATTTAAAGGACCGTGACTTCATAAGGCTGTGTAACTATTAGCAGGAGAAACATGGATTTTTAAGGTGGGTGTATCACTTGAATATTTGATTTTGAAAGATTAAGAGATTTTGCAAAATATCAGGAAAGCTGAAATACGGTTTTATCCTTTGGGAAATGATTGTCAGTAACGTAACATGTATGAAAACTGAATATATTAGGCTCAAACATGCAAAATGGCTGGTATGGTCCTTTAAAACGACTTCTGAATGCTTTTTTTCAGTAAATCCATAGTAAACTAAATCAGTTTCTGTTAAAAAAAAAAAAAAAAGACAGTAGGATGTAAATTAATTTCAAATGTGTGTTTTAACAAAATAAAAAAATCTAATTAGATGTTGCATGCACACATTTTCTCTGTTCAGAAACATCAAAATTAACATCAAAATACATCAAAATTAATAGAAAATAACACAATTTTAGGAACATCTGAGTAAAGATGTGAGGCACAAAAATGCTGCTGTAAAGCTTTTATTTTGCAGCATTTTCAGGACATGTCAGACAAAAGGACTGATTGCCTTTGACACTTCCTGAAGCACTTTTACGCCTTTTCTCCTGTTATTTCTGATGCCACCAATCATATATGACTTATTAATGGGACATTATTTTATTTTCAAACGTATTATTCAAAATTATTGGAAAAAATAGTATAATTATAAGTATATAATAGAATAAGTATAATAGTATAGGTATTTTAAAATTATTGGAAGGCCACAGAAACAGTGAGACGTATCTCTGATCCTCTGCAGCATGAACTGAACGCTCCTTCAGGAAGGAGCGGCTTCCTAAAGCCTCTAAACATAGGAGAGGTCCTTCATTCCTATGAAGATTTGAACTTGGACTGAGTAGAACGCTGCTACACAAAATCCAGTCCTAATTTAACCCTTATTCATTCTGCTTTGTGTTAAAGATCAAACATTTTACTTTATTTTTCCACGTACTTGCCTGTTTCAATATTTTGTAGTTCATGTGTTGCTATACGTTGCACCACCATTGAAGCCAAAGACAAATGTCCACCTCTGTGGACATAATGTTATCATTCTATTATTCTATGTATCTGCTGAAATGATGAAAACGGCTGAAACATTTTAAATTACTACATTTCTGAGGGAAATGTTGTACTGTTGATGTACTTTTTATAATATAAATGACGTACAAAGTAGTAACTCCAAAAGTCAGATAAATGTAGTGCAGTAAAAAATACATTTCCCTTTAAAAGGTAGAGGAAGAGAAATGCAACGTTTCCAAAATATAAATACACAAGTAAAGTACCAGTACCTCAAAATGTACTCGAGTACATATATTTAGTTGCTTTCCGCCTCTGCTGCTCTAGTACTTGATGACAGAAAAACAGGTTTTCTTAAACGTTCCAAAAAGCCAGAAACAGTTTCAGAGTTCTGATTCTTATGAAGAGGAAAGACAGGAAGTAGGGATGGAAGATGGAGAGAAGAAATAAAGAAGAAGAAAGAATGGGGAAAGGGAGAAATTAAAGACAATAAGGGAAAAATAATGAAAGCAGGGAAGTGGGAAAAGAAAAGAGTTGGGAAGAAGGGAAAGAAAGACAGGATGAAGTGAGGAAAAGGAAAGGAATGGGAAGAAGAAAGGAAAAACTTAAAGACAAAGGAAAGAGGAAGAAGCGATAGGAGAGAAAATGGGAAAAGGCACGAAGAAAGAAGAAAGAAAGAAAGGGATGAGAGCTGGCAGAGAGGAAAGACAGAAAGGGAAACAAATTTTAAAAAAGAGAAGGAAAACAACAACTATGAAATGAAACATTAGAAAATGATGTTTACCTGAAAGTAAAGATGAATTTGTGTCCAGAAATCAGTTTTTATTTTATTCTCATTTCTGCATCATTTGTTCATTCGGCTGTTTTACTTTCCTGTCCCGACTTAGTCAGACATCTTCAACTTTATCTGAGCAGACACACCTGCAGAATACACACACACACACACACACACACACACACACACACACACGTATGCAGTGTTCAAACAGAGGTGGAGTCGCTGCTGTTATTCTGATGCTCTGACGCATTTACCAACAGATCTTAATTACCGTATATACTGGAGTATAAGCCCAGTTTTTATGACCAAATGTCACAAAGCAGATCAGGGAGTCGGCTTATACATGAGATCAGCTAATAAAATAAATGATAAATAAATGAACTTCTGTCCACTGAGCCAGTGGAAGACTTTTATTGTGAAAAGCAGGAAGTGTTGAGTTTGCATTGATAATAGCTTTTATAGCATAAATAAATGCTAAATGGTTTTTTTGTTTGCATAAACACTAAGCACTTTTAATTCTGACGTTTTATTTTTAGACTTGCAGATGTATGTGTGTATGTGCGTATATGTGCTTGCTTGTAGTTGTAGTATTTATGTATGTGTGTGCATGTATGTTTGCTTACATATATGTATGCGTATATGTATGTGTATACATAAATGTTTCAGCTTTGTTATTTTTTATTTTATTTTATTTTGTCTTGTATCTTGTAATTGCCAGTGTAATCCAGCCTGATGTTGCATATTATTTAAATGTTGCTATTTATGGCATTCTACCTATTTTATTTTATTTTATTTCTCTGAAAATCACTTTGTGCTTCTGCTGGAAAAGTTCTATACAAATAAAAATTATTTCTTCTTCTTNTCTCTGAAAATCACTTTGTGCTTCTGCTGGAAAAGTTCTATACAAATAAAAATTATTTCTTCTTCTTATTATTATTATTATTGTTATTATTATTATTAATAGGTTAATGTTAAATGAAAACAAGTAGAATCTCAGTAATTCATTGGCAGCTAAAATGTGACAGAATCTAGTCCTATCCTATGCAATAAATTGTAAAACAGTGTATTTATGATTTAAAAGAAAAAATCTGAGGCCAGTACTGTGTGTGTGTGTGTGTGTGTGTGTGTGTGTGTATACACACACACACACACACACACACACTTATGCAGTGTTCAAACAGAGGTGGAGTCGCTGCTGTTATTCTGATGCTCTGACGCATTTACCAACAGATCTTAATTACCGTATATACTGGAGTATAAGCCCAGTTTTTATGACCAAATGTCACAAAGCAGATCAGGGAGTCGGCTTATACATGAGATCAGCTAATAAAATAAATGATAAATAAATGAACTTCTGTCCACTGAGCCAGTGGAAGACTTTTATTGTGAAAAGCAGGAAGTGTTGAGTTTGCATTGATAATAGCTTTTATAGCATAAATAAATGCTAAATGGTTTTTTTGTTTGCATAAACACTAAGCACTTTTAATTCTGACGTTTTATTTTTAGACTTGCAGATGTATGTGTGTATGTGCGTATATGTGCTTGCTTGTAGTTGTAGTATTTATGTATGTGTGTGCATGTATGTTTGCTTACATATATGTATGCGTATATGTATGTGTATACATAAATGTTTCAGCTTTGTTATTTTTTATTTTATTTTATTTTGTCTTGTATCTTGTAATTGCCAGTGTAATCCAGCCTGATGTTGCATATTATTTAAATGTTGCTATTTATGGCATTCTACCTATTTTATTTTATTTTATTTCTCTGAAAATCACTTTGTGCTTCTGCTGGAAAAGTTCTATACAAATAAAAATTATTTCTTCTTCTTCTTCTTATTATTATTATTGTTATTATTATTATTAATAGGTTAATGTTAAATGAAAACAAGTAGAATCTCAGTAATTCATTGGCAGCTAAAATGTGACAGAATCTAGTCCTATCCTATGCAATAAATTGTAAAACAGTGTATTTATGATTTAAAAGAAAAAATCTGAGGCCAGTACTGTGTGTGTGTGTGTGTGTGTGTGTGTGTGTGTATACACACACACACACACACACACACACTCATTCATGCATTCACTGAATGCATGAATGAGTGAATGATAAAGTTTGTGGATGCTGTTGATGATGTCTGAGCTCCTGAGGGTTCGTCCAGACACATTATGGAGGAAGTTAGTTATTATTATCATTCTTATTGTTATTATACACATTATGGAGGAAGTTAGTTATTATTATCATTGTTATTGTTATTATACACATTATGGAGGAAGTTAGTTATTATTATCATTGTTATTGTTATTATACACATTATGGAGGAAGTTGGTTATTATTATCATTGTTATTGTTATTATACACATTATGGAGGAAGTTCGTTATTGTTATTATCGTTATTATACAAATTATGGAGGAAGTTATTTATTATTATTATTATTGTTATTATTATTATACACATTATGGAGGAAGTTGGTTCTTATTATTATTGTTATTATCGTTATTATACACATTATGGAGAAAGTTAGTTATTATTATTATTGTTATTATCGCTATTATACACATTATAGAGAAAGTTAGTTATTATTATTATTGTTATTATCGTTATTATACACATTATGGAGAAAGTTAGTTATTATTATTGTTATTATCGTTATTATACACATTATGGAGGAAGTTAGTTATTATTATTAGTTATTACACACATTATAGAGGAAGTTATTATTATTATTGTTATCGTTATTATACACATTATGGAGGAAGTTATTATTATTATTGTTATCGTTATTATACACATTATGGAGGAAGTTGGTTCTTATTATTATTGTTATTATCGTTATTATACACATTATGGAGAAAGTTAGTTATTATTATTATTGTTATTATCGTTATTATACACATTATGGAGAAAGTTAGTTATTATTATTGTTATTATCGTTATTATACACATTATGGAGGAAGTTAGTTATTATTATTAGTTATTACACACATTATAGAGGAAGTTAT
Organism: Lucifuga dentata; assembly: GCA_014773175.1. Lineage (NCBI taxonomy): Eukaryota > Metazoa > Chordata > Actinopteri > Ophidiiformes > Bythitidae > Lucifuga > Lucifuga dentata. The sequence goes on from VXCM01005563.1 coordinate 34,082, forward strand.
TATTATTATTATTGTTATCGTTATTATACACAGTATGGAGGAAGTTGGTTATTGTTATTATTGTTATTATCGTTATTATACAATGCAGCCTCAAGGGGGCACAAGCCGGTGTCCTCCTTGTGCCGGTCCCAAGCCCGAATAAATGCA
>VXCM01005564.1:0-25109 GCA_014773175.1 Lucifuga dentata
GCCTGTCTGTCTGTCTGCCTGTCTGTCTGTCTGTCTGCCTCTCTGCCTGTCTGCCTGTCTGTCTGTCTGTCTGTCTACCTGTCTGTCTGTCTGCCTCTCTGTCTGCCTGTCTGTCTGCCTGTTTGTCTGTCTGTCTGTCTGTCTGTCTGTCTGTCTGTCTGTCTCTCTGTCTGTCTGCCTGTCTGTCTTGACAGAAAAATTAAATCAACACACCAGACCAATCAGTGTGAAGTGGGCGTGTCTGCAGCTTTTATCCAGTTCAACACATATCCTCTGTTTGATATAAAGTGTTTTTGTGTGTGTGTGCGTGTGCGTGTGCGTGTGTGTGTAGTCAGGTTCGGTGCAGCAGCAGATGAGATCTAAAGGTTTGAGTCTGAACAGGATGTTGTAGCAGGTAAATGACAGAAAATGTTTTTAACGTTTGTTTTACGTTGAATAAACGTTTTCTTGACACTGTGACTTGTTTTCATTTTTATGTTTGTGTGTTTTCCAGTTCGTGTTTGTACTGAACACACCCGATCAGCCCCTCCCCCTCCACTCCTCTGACCTCTGACCTGACCACGCCCTGTCTGGCCTCACTGTTTTTCCTGTTCCTGTTTCTGGCTGCAGGGGGCGCTGCTGAGGTGCTGTGACTTTCTACCAGCCAGAGTTTAGAAATCAGCCAATCAGGTTTCATCCTGACAAGCTACAGGAAATATTTAGCTCAGAAAGTAACATGAAGGCAAAGACTCCATTTCCCAGCATGCCTTTCTCTCAGCACCTTCACTTCCTGCCTCAGAATGACATGATGCCTCGCTGCTGCTGCTGTGACAGGAAGTTCATGGCACGAAAGACGAAACTACACATTAAATGAATTAACTAAAATGTGACCTCGGACATTTTGGAAAAACGTCCAACGCCATGTGAATGTGACCACAGAGACGCTGGAGTTTCCTGTAAACGTCAGGACACCTGAAGGCATCACAGGAGCCTCAGAAAAAAGGCTTTTTTAGTTCTGAGTTTAAAGTCATTTTACAGTTTAACTTTTTCATGTGAAGAATCTAAAACCTCCGTCATGGATCAGACAGCTACTTCCTGTCTCCTTACAGCAGCAGGAGCAGGAGCAGGAGGAGGAGGAGGGGGGGGAGGAGGCTCGCCAGCTTCATGCATCAACACCAGCTGTTGCTGCTGCATTTTCTGACGTTTAGCACATGAAATGCATCGTTTGTGGTGTGAAGCAGATGTGACATGTCATCCATGTAATCACCACCAGGTGGCAGACATGAGCTCATCTCATCAGAACGTCATTAAAGAACTGGAAACCTGCTCAGGACTTTTCTGCTCACTTGATATTTTTCCCAGAATGCTTCACTCTGTTCAGATTCCAAACCACCACCACGCCTTTCTTTTTCTTACCCCCGCCCCTTTTCTTGGCCCCACCTCTTCATTTCCCAGGATGCTTCATTCTGAGCAGCCACAGCTGCTGCTGAATGATTCCACTCGTTTTAGAAGATGGGAAAGTCCCGTTACACTGGAGACTGAACCAAACTCTGTGTGTGTGTGTGTGTGTGTGTGTGTGTGTGTGTGTGTGTGCGTGCGTGCGTGTGCACCATGATGTAATGGCTCTAAATATTGTCTGCTGTTTGTGTGTCAGAAATGATGATGTTTCCTTTAGAAAAATCCTGATAATTCCATTTTTAATCTTCAAAATGAATTTTTTTTGCTCCTATTTCAGTTTATTAACATGAACTGCTGCAGCGCCATTAAAACTTGCGTGTTCTGACTGGGCCAGACTTCATGTTGTGCGCCGCAGACAACCATCATTACTTCTGCTGCTGAATGCTGAGACGTGCAGCGAGATGAACTTTAAATGATCATGAGTCAACATGTAAGGAACCGTTAATAACCGTTAATAATCTGTTACCACAGATCATCAGGTAATTATCTCATCAACCAAATGTTTATCATGACATAACGAGATAAATCATCCAGAATGAAAGTTAAACTCTAAATAATCCGTTATAATACCATAAAATAATGTAAATACACGATGAATAAATAACTTCAATCAGATGCTGCAGGTCATTACAGGCAATAACAGGTTATTAAGAAGTTATTTATTTTATCAGTGTAATATTTGTCCATATAAATTGCCGTGGATTCTTACTAAATAATTTTTTTAATTTTATTTGCGTGATGACATCATAACTTGTGGAGATGAAATGATAAAATCAGAAAATTCTGTCAGAACTTTTTGACACATTTAGACATTTTATGGATGATAAGAATATTTTGGTTTATTTTCTAGTTGTGAACATTTCACGTGTTTGTGCTTATCAATATTTCAGCTTCTGCTTCATTTCCTGTCGTTTCCTAAAGGAACTTCCTGTCAGAAAAAACAAAAGCATTAAAGCTTCTTGTTACGGGATTATTTCTGCTTTTAATGTGAAAAACACTCATTCTGTCTCATGAAAATCTGGACATTTCTGACAAATGTTTCACCAATGTACCAACAACCCACAAACTCGTGTGTGTGTGTGTGTGTGTGTGTGTGTGTGTGTGTGTCTCATCATTACATTAGATGAGAGAACACACAACAAAAGCTGATGATGTGAAATCATGTGTTTGTCTGCAGAGGTGACGACATCACATGACGACTCATCACACCACACACACCATACACATATATACATACACACACCACACACACACACACACAGTGTGTGAGTGTGTGTGTGTGTGTGTGTGTGAACACATCTGTGGCTCTGAATGGCATTTTCTACTCCCCCCCACCTCTCTCTCTCTCTCTCTCTGTGTGAACTTATTATTCACTCATTNCCCCCCCACCTCTCTCTCTCTCTCTCTCTCTGTGTGAACTTATTATTCACTCATTCATCGTGTTCTTTTCAAGTCCACATCATCTCTGTGATGGAGAGGTCAAAGGTCAGCATGTGTATGTGATGTCTGGACTGTGAAATGTTCACCATCACATCCTGTCAAATGATCCACTAATAACGGTTTTATGATCAATAACTACAGGAAGAGAAACCACTTTATTATTTATATATATATATATATATAAAATTATATATTATATTAATTATATATAATTAATTATTAATTAATATATTAATTATAATTACATAATATATTAATTATCATAATATATTAGTGTTTTAATATATTATTATTATATAATAAATATTTTATTATAATATATATATTATATATAGATTATTATAATAATATATACGCATAAAATGTTAGAATTGTTTCATCTGGATCTAAATTTGGTTTTATTTTCAGAGTTAAGGCACTTATAAGGCCACACCCACAAGAATTTGACAACCAATCACAGGAAATCAGTGAGAAATATCACGAAACAAATCAGTATTTATTTTCCAGCCTCGTCCAAATATGTCCCCACTTTGTTAAAATGGTGAAATTTGTAGAAAAAAAAACAAGAAAAAAAAAGATAATGGACTCTGTGGTGTCAGAAGTGGGCGTGGCCTATGTTGGTAGTTTTATCTTAAACCAAATAAATGATCCAGCATCAACACCAGCCAGACCGCTGGATCAATAACCACAACACACACACACACACACACACACACACACACAGACTATCCACCTGAAAAATAAACAAATGCAGCTGCTGGTTTATTTCAGACATGTAACATGTTCATGTTTTTCTGTGAACTTTGAGGCAGTGAATGCACCGTTGTCCGTGAATCCGTTAAATCTGTTAAAGTCTGTCTTGCGTTTCTCTGCAGTAACGGCTTTGTCCTGTAGGGTCACTTTAGCTCCTCCCACTCCAAAAGCGTTGGACCTGCCTCAGAGGTGCTGCAGCTTCACCTGCACAGGTTCAGCTCATACCTGAGAGAGAAAACACACCTGTACTTCCTGTTTGTCTTCCAGACGGCAACACCTTCAGCTGTTTGATCTCTGATGGAGGTCAAAGGTCAGGCTGACTTTTAACATCACATGACTGGATAATATGTAAATGACCTGAAGTGTGTGTGTGTGTGTGTGTGTGTGTGTGTGTGTGTGTGCGCATGTATATGTGTGTGTGTGTGTGTGTGTATGTCACTCACTGTCTGACACAGTCTGGGATCTGCACGTGCTCAGTAGGGATGAAGTGAGAAAGATCCTGAAGACTGTCAACAAACTGCAACTTCCTGCTAAACTTCGAACTGAGGAAGAGGAGGAGAACAGAGAAAGAGAAAGATAGAGAAGAAGAGAGGAAGTAAAGAATGAATGAACAGCAAGACAAAAAAAGATAAGTAGGAGATCATGAGGACAATGATGAAAGAAAAGAAAGGTGAGTTTGTAGAAATGGAAAAGAGGACAAGAAGGAAGTGGATGGATAGAAAAGGGGGAGGAGAAGAAGAAATGAGAGGAGAAAAATCAGGAGGGAAAGAAGATTTATATTTTAACTTAAACTAGTCTGACTGTACATTATGTCCAACAGGAGGAGGGGGAAGAGGAGGAGTAGGAGGAGGAGGAAGAGGAAGAGGATGAGGAGGAGGANACAGGAGGAGGGGGAAGAGGAGGAGTAGGAGGAGGAGGAAGAGGAAGAGGATGAGGAGGAGGAGGAGGAGGAGGAGGCTGCAGACCTGATGAAGGGTTTGATGATGGTGATCAGAGCTTTGATGTACCAGGTGGGATGAACAACATAAAAACCCTTTAAATTCTTCCTCAACCTGGAGACAGACAGAGAGACAGACAGACAGAGATTACTGTGGGTTTTCTGGTGACTGAGGTTGTCCTCGTCCGTCTTCCAGGGAAAACAGGAAGTGAAACAGGAAGCAGTCTAGACATGGTCAAGTGTGAGATATCAACCTGGTTCAACAACTCCTCCTCTCCTCTCCTCTCTGTAGCTGACGTTACCATAGTGATCATAACTGGGTTTTATCTCTGATTTTGCTCTTCATTCATACAGCTTCATGTTTGGGGTCAAAGGTCATTGGTAATAAACATGTTTTTTGATGAAAAGGGCAGGGCTTATAACAACCAATGAGGTTAAAGACCAGACCTTCAGGTAGCTCCTAATGACCACGTGTGTTCACCTGTGGCCTCCTGACTCCTGACTGGCTGAACACAACAGCTTACTGATGACAGGCTCAGGACTTATCAATCAACACCTGGTCTGTAGATCCTCAGCAGCAGATTAAAGAACTGAAATTTAAAGACTAAAAACAGGAAGTAGATGATGTCACTGCTGAGCTCTTTCAAAGTAAAACATGTTGTTTGTTGTCTCCCCCTGGTGGACAACGACATCATTAACATGTAAATCTGACAGCTGAGTTCTGCTGTCAGCGTCACGTGTCAATAAGAACATGTGATTGATTAATTCTGAGAGAGAGAGACAGAAAGAGAGAGAGAGAGGGGGGGAGGGTTAGGGTTAGGAGGGGGTCTTTGTGTCTTCACTGTGACGTGACTCAGGTGTGTGTGTACCTGTATTGAATGTGTGTGTAACACTCTCTCAGCCAGCTGATTCCAGGCACTTTGTCCTTCTGTCCTCCTGCACACAGGTAAACCATCACGTAGTTTTCTGCCACCATCAGCTCCAGAGTTCCTACCACGTACCTGCAGGTAGAACAGGTGACCTGCTGCATTTCTCTTCCTCATTTTAGAAGAAAAGGTTTTAAACGTCTCTGAAACGGTTTGAAATGAGGACTTGCTGCTGTTAAACGTTTGGAGTTTTAACGGGAAAATAACGGACAGAACATTCTGACAGGCTCACAACTTTTCAGTCAGTTTCAACATCGTGATGGACATCATTAATGTAAACAAGACACGTCCTGATGTTCCTTCTCAGGTCATGTTTGGGGTCAAAGGTCAGCACAGATAAATGTCTTTTTACCTGAACAGGTTATCCATCACATACTGGTAATTCTCCAGGTTGTTCTCCGGCAGGTAACAGGAAGAAAACACAATGATGTCATTTATACCGTCTCCATAGTAACCTGAGAAAGGAAAGAGAAGGTATATTCAGAGTGGGCGTGGCCAGAGAGTGGGCGCGGCCACAGCACACGTCTGATCGGAATAGAAGATGTTCAGGTGTTTAACTGTCAGGTGAGTCACCTGATCATCAGGCGTGACGCTGATTCAGCTGATTAGAGGAGACGTCCAGGTGATCACCTCTCAACCACCTTGACTACCAGGTAAACCCCGGTGACCACCTGATAACGAACTCCAGGTGTTCCTGCAGGTGCTCACCTCCGTGTGACAGCACCCTGAGGAATGGCTCCAGCACGCTCATGTTGACGCGGCTCTCCTGCAGCGGGAGTCCTGTGGAGAAACAGCGCCACCTGGTGCCCTGAGCATCCACCATGTCCTCCCGCTCAAGAGAGCCCAGTCCTGTTTGGTCTGTCCCTGGTATGGATCCGGACCAAGAACCAGACTGGGATCCAGGATCAGAGTCACGTGGTCTGTGGCGCCAGGATGCCACGCCAAGACGCCGCAGGTCATCTGGAAGAAACAGGCGGTAAGTTAGTCGGCACGGTTTTGACATGGCAGGTTTTTAAAACGAACAGCCTGACAGAGTGACTGACAGCTCTATCCTGAGGCTCCGCCTACATCCTCCAGCTCTTATGATCTCCTCATGACAGGTTTCTGAATGTCTGTTACTCTGAATGTTTGACCTTTGACCTCTCACTCTCACCTTCCAGATCCAGGTCATAGATGGGGAAAGGGAGCGATTCGCTGTCAGAAGGTGTGTCCATGGCATCCAGGTCGATATCCAACTCCGTGTCATCTTCGTCATCGAGTGCGGGCGAGAGGACGGCCGAGGGGAAGTCATCGGACATCGACGACTCGCTGCATCCTGAAACAAGGCTCATGTCACACAAAGACACGGAAAAACGTGGTAAATGTGACACGTGATCTTACCCAGTGACAGACTGAGTGCTGGAGCCACCAGGACCTTCTTCTTCCTGGGTCGTGACCCCGAAAGGGTGAGACTGGTAGGCGGAGCTACAGACGGAACAACACACAGCGGGATGATTTCAGGTCCTGGATGCCAAATTTCTCCTGAACTATCAAAACCAGATTTTTCTTAAATTTCCTACCTGGTCTGTCTGTAGTCGGAGTCGAAGGTTTTTGTTCTGAGATATTTTGTTCCTCAGCTGCTGCTGAGAATAACAGAGAGATAAAGGTCAGAGGTCAGAGGGAAAAATACAAAGTGAGAAGGAGAATCAGGAAGTTACCTGGTTGGGAATGAAACGCCTCCTTTTCCTCTCCTGCTGAGAAAAAAGAAGATGTGAGAACAGAGTTTCAGCTGCTGGACTGAAGCATCGAACATCAACTCTTCTTCCTCACCTGCCTCCTCCTCCACCTCCTCCTCTGCCTCCTTCTCCACCTCCTCCTCCTCTGCCTCCTCCTCCACCTCCTCCTCTGCCTCCTTCACCGCCTCCTCCTCCTTCTCCGCCTCCTCCTCATCTTCAGAAAAGAGGATCAGACTGAATGGGGACAGGAAGTACTGAAGCTCTGCCTGAGCACACATTTCTTGTCGTTGTACCTGCTGCTGCAGCGGCTGCAGGTGTGATCACAGAGCAACTGGCTTTAACGCCTTCTGCTGCTTCTTCTTCTTCTTCTTCTTTGAAAAGAAAGAAGGAAAGAAAAATGAAGTAAAATATGGCAACCACCCCAAAAGTCCTGTCACCATCTTAGCAACCACCTTAGCAACCACCATCTTAGCAACCACAAATCAACACATTAACATCCTTATTACACACTCTAGCAACCACCCAGAATTCCCCGATAAACACCTTCCAGCTAATTAATAATGGTTTCACAACTACCTCACAACACCTAAGCAACCACCTAAAAACATCGTAGCAACCAGCTACAGCACCCCAGCAGCTATCCTTAACACTACAGCAAACACATAAAAATTCCCTAGCAACCACCTAGCATACCTGTAGTATCCATCTAGAGAGAACACACCAGCTAACAACAGCATAGCAAACACTCAGAACACCATAGCAACAACGACATTTGGCAGAAACAGGTTTGTACCTGTTTGATCATCAGGCACTGCAGCAGGTGTGTCTGAGGTACGACAGGAAGTAGTCATCAGTGACCTACACCACAAAACAACACACCTGTAAGGACAGCCTTTAAAAGATCATACCAGTGAGTCTGCATGTTTGAGCCCAATAAATATAATCCACATGTTATGTTTCTACAACCATTTTCCTAAATATTCGACTTTAGCAGTAAAATTAGAATTGTTTTTCCTACCTTCCAGACTAACATTGGTTTCATTTCATTCCAGTACGACATAAAAATTGATTTGTGAGACATGAAATGTGCTGAGATAAATAATCATCACGGAGAACAACATGCTGTCATTATTTTGTTGTTAAAGTTATTTAATTTAACAGATATAACTCAGAGCGACATGGAAAAATATATGTATGAATGTATGCCTCCGCCAGGGAATATAGTCCCAGGAGAAAACGACTTTTACAGAGAACTTAAAATGATCGTGACTTCTACATTCAGTGACATGTTTCACCTGTCACATCAGTGTTTCACCTGTCAGCAGGTGAGTGAATCACCTGAACATTTGAGTTTGAAAGATTAGGAGACTTGACAAAAAAACAAGAAAGCAACTTTGGGTATCCAGAAAAGTGTTATACAAAGGAGATGTATTATTATTATTATTATTATTATTATTATTATTATTATTATTATTATAACTAAAATACAATTTTATGTTTTAGAAAATGGTTGTTAGCAATGTAACGTGCATGCAGGTTGTATTTAATTGGGTTCAGACATGCAAAATCACTGGTATAGTCCTTTAAAAGTAAGAACTGTAAAGATGGACAAACTTTATTAAAATCTGATGATGTTTCTTCCTGCATTTATAGAGTTTTTAAGGAGGATTTTCCAAAAATGGAAACACCAGAAGCTGATTGGCTGAACCTTAACAGAAGCAGCAGGGAGATGAACTCTGACCTTTGTGTGTCTTCCTCTTGCTCTTCCTCTCTGGACTCCATGATGTTTCAGCTGCTGTTGATGATGATGATGATGATGAAGATGATGATGAGTTTCCTGGTTAGAGTTTAATTAAAAAAAAATAAAAAATAAAAAATTTAAATATATGTAGGTCTCTGCTCCTTGCTGCCCCCTGCTGGTTTGGGTAAATATCAGTTCACAGATAAATGCTGTGATGATGTCATGTAGCTTCATCTGCCAATAGAAACTCAGACCTCCTCTAAAAAAACTCAGACCTCCTCCAAAAAAAAACTCAGACCTCCTCCAAAAAAAAACTCAGACCTCCTCTAAAAAAAAATCAGACCTCCTCTAAAAACCAAACTGACCTCCTCTAAAAAAAACTCAGACCTCCTCTAAAAAAACCTCAGACCTCCTCTAAAAGAAAACTCAGACCTCCTCTAAAAAAACAAACTCAGACCTCCTCTAAAAAAAACTCAGACCTCCTCTAAAAAAACAAACTGACCTCCTCTAAAAAAAACTCAGACCTCCTCTAAAAAAAACTCAGACCTCCTCTAAAAACCAAACTGACCTCCTCTAAAAAAAACTCAGACCTCCTCTAAAAAAAAACTCAGACCTCCTCTAAAAAAAAACCTGACCTCCTCTAAAAGAAAACTCAGACCTCCTCTAAAAGAAAACTCAGACCTCCTCTAAAAAAAACTCAGACCTCCTCTAAAAGAAAACTCAGACCTCCTCTAAAAGAAAACTCAGACCTCCTCTGAGACCAACAGTCGTCTGATTTCACTTTATGCTTCCTCTCATTGCTCTGATGTGTAAACAGATTTATCATGTAAGTTCATTATTTCATGCTTTCATGACTTCATATATTCTAAAATATGTCCAAACTGTTTTATTCTGTTGAAACATCATCATCTTAGCTGATTCCGGTCTTTGTGCTAAGCTAGGCTAGCAGTTTCCTTCTGCTTCCAGTCTTTGTGCTAAGCTAGGCTAGCAGTTTCCCTCTGCTTCCAGTCTTTGTGCTAAGCTAGGCTAGCAGTTTCCTTCTGCTTCCAGTCTTTGTGCTAAGCTAGGCTAGCAGTTTCCCTCTGCTTCTAGTCTTTGTGCTAAGCTAGGCTAAATTCATGCTGGACCATAGAGGTAAAGTGATGTGCATCTTGTCTTCTGATTGTGGGATGATGGAGAACAGGACGACTTCAATAAACATCAGGCTGGTCCTTTAATGAGCAGGTAAGTTTGAATTAATGACTGAGCTCAGGTGTGTCATCAGGTCCTTAAAGGTGCATATCATAGTAATAATGGTGACTTTGAGTAGCGAGAAGCTAAAGTCTCTCAGAATGATTCACTAAATGTTTGTTTTACTGCTTTGAGTTTGGAAAGTCACGATGGCAGAGATTATTTCTCAAGTGCAGAATAAATGACATCACACGTTATTTATGCAGCACTTATCATGAAGTAAAGTTCAGGCAGAGCGAGAGAACACGGAAACAAACGGACCATGAAGAGAAGTTACAAAACAGAAACATTTTCATGTATTTCTTATAAAAAATAAAAATAAGAGTAAAGACTTACAGCAGCTCGCTGGATCTGACCCCTCACGAAGTCCAAATGAACCTGAGCAGTGCTGATAAGAAACAGCAGCCAGGTGAGACAGGTGAGACAGGTGACACAGGTTCAGGACCAGCAGCCAATCAGAATCAGTGTTTCTGCTGCTTTCACAGCTGAAAAATAAGTCAGACTGATGACATTACAGCAACTTTATGTATTTATGAGTGGACTCTGAAACCTCAGCTGTCCGTCTGTCTGTCTGTCTCTGTCTGTCTGTCTCTCTCTACTTTGTTCTCTCTTTCTTTTCCTGTTTTCTCTCTCTCTCTCTCTCTCTCTCTCTCTCTCTCTCTCTCTCGACCACAATTTTAATCAACAGCACAGCAGAGGTGTGGTGCGTTGCCGTGGCGAGGGCCCGGCCCAGTAACCATGGTGGCTCTGACTGTACAAGCTGAGCTGCAGGGGTGGAAACTGCAGCATGCGTGCCCATACCTGTTCAAAGTACACACACACACACACACACAGGCACGCACCAATTGCTCCAGTGCTAAAGTTGCATGATGAAGGTGTTTTATGTGTTTTCAGTTCGAATTATGATAAAGAAAAAAGCTGTTTGAATATTATTGTTGTTATAGTTGTTGTTGTTATAGTTGTTATTGTCATTGTTGTTATAGTTGTTGTTGTCATAGTTGTTGTTGCTGTTATAGTTGTTGTTGTTATAGTTGTTATTGTCATTGTTGTTATAGTTGTTGTTGTCATAGTTGTTGTTGCTGTTGTAGTTGTTGTTATTATTGTTATAGTTGTTGTTATTGTTATTGTTGTTATAGTTGTTATAGTTGTTGTTGTCATAGTTGTTATTGTTATAGTTGTTGTTATTGTTGTTGTTGTTATAGTTGTTGTTGTCATAGTTGTTGCTGCTATTATAGTTGTTGTTATTGTTATAGTTGTTGTTATTGTTGTTGTTGTTATAGTTGTTGTTATAGTTGTTATAGTTGTTGTTATAGTTGTTATTGTTGTTGTTGTTATAGTTGTTGTTATTGTTGTTGTTATAGTTGTTGTTGTTATAGTTTGTTGTTGTTGTTATAGTTGTTATTGTTGTTGTTATAGTTGTTGTTGATGTTGTTATAGTTGTTGTTATAGTTGTTGTTGTTGTTATAGTTGTTGTTATAGTTGTTATTGTTATAGTTGTTGTTGTTATAGTTGTTGCTGTTATTGTTGTTGTTATAGTTGTTATTGTTATAGTTGTTGTTATAGTTTGTTGTTGTTGTTGTTATAGTTGTTGTTATTGTTATAGGTTGTTGTTGTTGTTATAGTTGTTGTTATTGTTATAGTTTGTTGTTGTTGTTATTGTTGTTGTTATAGTTGTTGTTATTGTTATAGTTTGTTGTTGTTATAGTTTGTTGTTGTTGTTATAGTTGTTGTTATAGTTGTTATTATTGTCATTGTTGTTGTTGTTGTTTTTGTTGTTGTTATAGTTGTTGTTGTTGTTATAGTTTGTTGTTATAGTTGTTGTTGTTGTTATTGTTATAGTTGTTGTTGTTGTTATAGTTCCCAGATATGAGCTGTGATAATGATGTAAAGTTTTCATGTTTGTTATAATAGTTTTGATACATCAGAAACATGAATAACTCAGAAGCAGCTCTGATTTCTTCTACTAAACATGTTTCGTGTTTATTTATCAGAATCTTCTGAAAACTTTATCAGCTCAAATATTTATGAAACATGAAGGAAAATCAGCTGGATTTAATTTACTTTACTGTTAATAAGCTCCGCCTCCTCTACATCATCAACTTAATATCAACATAACAGACAGGGATTCATTCACGTCCTGCTGATACACCTGTGTTTCCTGCTGAGGAAGATGAGGATGATGATGATGATGATGATGATAATGATGATGAGGATGATGATGAAGATGTCTTGGTATTTCCTCTTCACTATTATTCACTGTCAGCTTCTGCAGAAAGAGATGACAGGATGCATTTAACCAGCTGATAAAGTAGTTTATAAAACACGTTTCTGCTCTTCATCTCGCTCAGACAGTTTCATACTGTTTTTCATTATCATCATCATCATCATTCTATGATGATCTCCACTTTCTTAAATATGTCTTATCCAAGCGTTTATCCTAAAACTGAGGAAGCTGTAGTCGCTGCAGGCTGAGGAGTTCCTACATGTAATACTCCTAATCACCACTAGGAGGTGGAGGAGACATTTTCCAGTCTGGAAGTTATTTTCCAGTAAAGGTCAGGTGTCTGTGATGTACCTGATAGTACGCAGGTATACGAGTACTCCAGGTATTTATGAGTACCAGGACAGGGATTAGAGAAGAACAGGTTGGACGCTCGGACAGAACATCTGTGCTTCCCATCACATCTGGACAGACAGAGAGACAATTCTCAACGTTTCATCATTTTTCTGATGAGAAAATACAGAAACACAAGTTCAACAAACTAAACTTTAAACTGATAAAACTTAAAGTAAATACAGCAACAACAGAACTCTGATCTGGTGTCTTTTTTGTTATTTATTGTTTTAATCGTAGATGTTCTCACCTGGTGGCCATCTTCTTCAGGGTGTTCTTCTGTTTGCAGTTGGTGCTGCCAGGCTGCCTGTAGGGGGCGCTGTACCGACACACTCTCCAACTGGTCCTGCCGTAATTTGCTCTGAGCACTTTGATTACCAACGTTCCTGAACACAACACATCAAAATGTAGCTATGCCTGTGTTAATGACGCGTTAATGCTCACGTTACAGTTCCGCTCTGTAATGTAGTGTTAGCCGCTCTTGCTAGGATAGAAAAATAAATATTCTAATAGTAAAAGTCGGGGCACCAGCTGCAGAATTAAACACGTCTTTATGAATTCTTCAACCAGTTTGAATTCGCTGACAACAAACACAAAGCCTTGACAGTTTTCATTTAACACACCAAAAAAACAAAACGATTTCCAGGAAGTCAAACCTGTAACTTTATGTCTCGCCGGCTCAGATCAAAGCAGAAACGGCTGGCAATGTGAAGGAACAACTTTTAGTGCCAAACGTGTTAGAGGGTCTGCTGATGTGTTCCTGCACCATTATTAGAGAGGAAAGCCATCAGAAGCAGCGTTCAGGACACTGAATGAGCTTCAGGCCATCTGAGGACTGCTGCCTGGTGGGATGACGGCATCGGGATTGATCCCATGTTGATCACGGCGGGAAATCCGGGCTGTCAGGGTTAGACGTCAGGGTTAGATGTCAGGGCTAGATGTCAGGGTTAGATGTCAGGGTTAGATGTCAGGGCTAGATGTCAGAGTTAGATGTCAGGGTTAGGGTTAGATGTCAGGGCTAGATGTCAGGGTTAGATGTCAGGGTTAGATGTCAGAGTTAGATGTCAGGGTTAGATGTCAGTGTTAGATGCCAGGGTTAGATGTCAGGGTTAGATGTTAGGGCTAGATGTCAGAGTTAGATGTTAGGGTTAGACGTCAGGGTTAGACGTCAGGGTTAGGGTTAGATGCCAGGGTTAGATGTCAGGGTTAGATGTTAGGGCTAGATGTCAGGGTTAGATGTCAGGGTTAGGGTTAGATGTCAGGGCTAGATGTCAGGGTTAGATGTCAGGGTTAGATGTGAGGGCTAGATGTCAGGGTTAGATGTCAGGGTTAGATGTTAGGGCTAGATGTCAGGGTTAGATGTCAGGGTTAGGGTTGGATGTCAGGGCTAGATGTCAGCGTTAGATGTCAGCATTAGATGCCAGGGTTAGATGTCAGGGTTAGATGTCAGGACTAGATGTCAGGGTTAGATGTCAGGGTTAGGGTTAGATGTCAGGGTTAGATGTCAGGGCTAGATGTCAGGGTTAGGGTTAGATGTCAGGGCTAGATGTCAGGGTTAGATGTCAGGGTGAGATGTTAGTGCTAGATGTCAGGGCTAGATGTCAGGGTTAGATGTCAGAGTTAGATGTCAGGGTTAGATGTCAGGGCTAGATGTCAGGGTTAGATGTCAGGGCTAGATGTCAGGGTTAGATGTCAGAGTTAGATGTCAGGGTTAGATGTTAGGGCTAGATGTCAGGGTTAGATGTCAGCGTTAGATGTCAGGGTTAGATGTCAGAGTTAGATGTCAGGGTTAGATGTCAGGGCTAGATGTCAGGGTTAGGGTTAGGGTTAGATGTCAGGGCTAGATGTCAGGGTTAGATGTCAGAGTTAGATGTCAGGGTTAGATGTCAGGGCTAGATGTCAGGGTTAGATGTCAGGGCTAGATGTCAGTGTTAGATGTCAGCATTAGATGTCGGGGTTAGCGTTAGATGTCAGGGTTAGGGTTAGGGTTAGATGTCAGGTCAGATGTCAGGGTTAGGGTTAGGGCTAGATGTCAGGGCTAGATGTGGTCGCTGGTCATCAGATTAACCTGACTGCTGTTTACTTTAGCTGACTGGATTAATGGCGGGAAAGTTCTTAGGAGGAAACAGCGAGAAGGGAGGTCAGCGGAGGGACAGCGAAGACTATGCAGGTCACGTGGTCCCACGGTACCGTAACAAAGGAGAACACGATAGGCCGAACAGGGGTGAAGAGGTCACGAAAACAACAAGAGGAAGTCACTCTGGGGAGGCAAGGAATTTCTGGAAACTTGGCATGCAGAGATTTACTTCTGTTCGTCCTATTTCATATTTAAATAATCTGAATTTGTTCTTTTTTCCCCATCATCAATCCCCTTTTTTTTTTACAGAGGCGCNATTTAAATAATCTGAATTTGTTCTTTTTTCCCCATCATCAATCCCCTTTTTTTTTTACAGAGGCGCACACACACACACACACACATACAGCAAGCTGCTGTACTGTGATTTAGTCAGATGTGCTGCTTATTCTTCATCCGTTCTTTGTCTTTAAGATGCACAGACTAGTTCTACTACATAACCACAACTTATAAAAGTATCAAACTCAGGCGCTGAATAATCAGGTAATAATCAATCAGTCAAACGTTATGGCGTTGTGTGACCACATGAGGGCGCTGTCAGTCATTACTGCTGTAACAAAGGAAGCTAACGTACCGGTGCTCTGAATTACCTTAAAACACCTTAAAGTTATGGTCATTCCTAATCAAATAACACAGATTAATTAATTATTAATTACAGTTAATGTTCCATGTCAGATCATAAAACAGACTCAGAGAGGCGTGGCTTCCTGTGACTTCCTGTGACTTCCTGTGACTTCCTAGTCTTCAGCTGATTCTCTGTCAGGAGGCTTCCTGTCGTAGTAGCTGTCCAGGCTGTGTGTGTGTGTGTGTGTGTGTGTGTGTGTGTGTAACAAAAGAACATGGTTCTCTGTTTCTTTGGACGTTCTGTTCTCAGGTTGTTTGTTTAAGGTGAGGCTGATTGTAGCAATGCTGCTGAGTGTGAGAAAGAGTGATCTCAGATTTATTGAAGTTTGTCAGATGAGTAAGACAAAGTTTTTTACTCACCACAGTAAAGCCGCGCCAGGTTTTTCTGACACACGTGATGGATTCCTGAAACAAGACACATGTTTAATGATTTCACACACACACACACACACACACATACACAGGTATGTACTGCCGTTCTCACAGGTGAAGGTGGTGTCCATCCAAACACACCTGGTCCTGAAGGGCGCGGCCATGTGACACAAATCCATGCTCATCACACACCTGTGACGCCCGTTACACCTGACACAAGAAAAAAGGTGTTTCTATGGCAACAAAGTGCTGCAGTGCCGCCTAGAGGCCACAGACTCACAAAGAAGTGAAGAAGAAGTGTTTGAAGCAGGAAGTGATTGTGGAGTGACCTGCGGCAGGTAAACATGGCGTTTGATGCTTCCCTCTGAATGTTAAACTACTTTTCTGATTGTTTTTCCTACTTTTTGGCAGCAATGCTCAGGACTGGCTTCATGGAGCAGAGGGGCGGAGCCAGCTGGTTTGGAGGGATGCCGTCCATGCAGGCCTCCGACTTCCTGTGACTCGCTGTGACGTTGTGGACCACGATGAGACCGTCACCTGGACGCCACACAGACACACGTGAGCAGACGTGCAGCATTAAAGGAGCATGCCGGAGGTTTTATCACCTAACCTAATAAACTTTGACTATCTGCTACATTATAGTTTCATATCAAATGGACACGTGTGTCACGGCGCTATGTCGTTACAAATACAATCAAAACCAAGGCTTGTGGGCAGGCTACTTCCTCCAAATTTCAAAATAAGAGCCACTGTAAATGCAGGCATCATCCATAGGTATATTTCCTGTTAACGCTATCTGTCTATAAAAACAGAAATCTCTGTCTGTGGCACCAACATGCCTACAGCCTGTCACGTATGACGCTGATACTCAGCAGGTTTGTTGATCAGGACCCAAAGATGTGCAGCGTCCCATGAATTTGTTTGGATGAGCAGTTCTCAAATTCAGCTGTGCTGGTAAAAAGTAGTCTGCGTGGCAGGATACGCTCCTGTCCAGTGCTATGGTCTGAACCCGACGCTATACAGAAACAAAGCTACATGTAGAGCTAAATGATGGCAGGCTGCAGCATAATGTCCGGCTGGTCCGAACACGTGTGTTTAGAACGGGCGCTGTACTAGTAGTAATAATGGCTCATTTCAGTTAAAGGACCAGACTGGTGGTATTTCATATTTGAGCCCAATAAATGGAATGAACTGAAACCAATGGCAATCTGGAAGGTAGGATAAACAATTCTAAAATTTACCACTAAAGTAGTATGTGTTGGAAAATGGCTGTCAGTAATGTAACATGTATGTAGGTTGTATTTATTAAACATTCATCAAACATTTCCAAACTGAAACGCGTTTAGCTAAAGAAGTTACACCTTCAGGTAAATCTGATTCATGTGTTACGCCCCCTTGAGGCAGATCCATGAAAAGAAAATGCTTCAAATAGCAAAACACATGGAGGAGCAGAAAGCCCAGACATTAGCATGCCAACATTAGCATCCGTGCCACTATTAGCACATTAGCGTGCTGACATTAGTACATTTGCATGCCAACATTAGCACACTAGCGTGCCAACATTAGCACATTAGCGTGCCAACATTAGCATGCTAACATTAGCATGTTGGTTTGGCTGAAGGGTTGGGAGTTTAGTTTGAAACTGAAGACTGGTTTTGAGTTGACTGAGAGTTGAAGGACTCGTACCACAGTCCAGATGCTGGTTTTCATTCTGAAGGTCACAGGTCATCAGCTTCTCTGCACCAAAACACACGAGAGGTCAAACAGAGGTCAAACAGACTCACATCGTGATTCAGCCCCAAGACGTGCAGAGCAAACACAAAAATTCACATTATCTTCATTTCTCACGTTATTCAGTCACGTTACGCTGTATTTATGTAAGGAAACTTTATGTTCATACGTGACGGCCGAAATAATGTTCTTAAAATCTTTCTGGTGAACCTGAAAAGTGACTAATAAATATTTGAATAGAGCCTTTTATAAACATGCATGAATTATTAAAATCATGAGCTTCAGGTGTGATAAATCATGTAATAAAAACATGCGTGGATTTCAGACAGACGGGAAATTGACATATGAAAATACATGGATAAATTGAGGCAGTTTAAAGGACCATACAGGTGATTTTGCATGTTTGAGCCCACTAAATACAACTCGCATACATGTTTCGTTACCAACAACCATTTTCCAAAACTTTTAGAATTATTTTAGAATTAAATTTTAGAATTATTCTTCCTACCTTCCAGACTGACATTGGTTTCAGTTTGGTGGGAAAATAACACAAAAGCTAAAATATGGTTTTACGTTTTAGAAAAAGGTTGACATTAATGTAAGGTGATTGTATTTACTGGATTGCAAATCCACCGTTATGGTCCTTTAAAAGTCAAAGAGTCTTACCAACTGTGGACAGAATGCAGCGGTGCAAAACTAATGGTGAAAAAACACAGAAAACATGCAGGAGAAACATTTTCATTTCATTTTTTATCATATTAATATTTCTGAATCTGAATCAACAAATGAACATTTTGATCTGCATCAGTGCTGATCAGTAATCAATAATCAAACACATGGAGTTCAGAGCTGTGAATGACCAATTAATTTATTTTAGGGAATGGTGTGTTTAAGGACTGTCAGACATCTGAGACACATGTTTATGAAATAAACTATCATATTAATGTTTATAATGTTGATGATTGATCTGAACCACAGACGAGAGGTTTGAAAATTACTACAGAACTTAAATGCATCGTTTCACAGCTTCATTTTCATGGAAAAGAACTGAAATGAAAAAAGGAAATCTAAAACCTGATGATTTTAAACAAGTTACAGACAAAAACAATGTACTTTACAAAACTTCATATGTTCTTTTAAATGAAACATACGTGTTGAATGAGGTTAAAGCTCAAAGAGGAAATAAAATGTTGATACTCACAAACGCCGATCAGAACAAACGACGAAGTCGACATTTTCTCATTTTAATACAGGCAGCTTAAAACAAAGACACCAGATCACAATCAAACAACACTCACACACACACTCACACACTCACACACACACACACACACACATACACATATACACACACACACATACACATATACACACACATGTACATACACACACACACACACACACACACACACACATACACACACACATACACATATATACACACACACAAACACATACATATATATATACACATACACATACACACACATATATATACACACACATATACACATATATATACACACACACATACACACACACACACACACACACACACACATACACACACACATACACATATATACACAAACACACACACACACACACACGCACGCTACAGCTCGGGGATATTGTCAGAACACACATCACATCCTAGAACTTTAAACTTGTTTCTTAGCAGCGTTTTCTTACATGTAGATATGTACATACGTGACGGCGGTGCTGCAGCAGCAACCAGCTTTAACATGACCAAATAAAGAAGTAAAATCACCTCCAGTGTAAAACGGCCTTTACTACCCAGCAGCACCGTTGGTGTGTGAGAATACACCCCCCTGTGTGTATGTGTGCGTGTGTGTGTGCGTGTGTATGTGTGTGTGCACGTGCATGTGTGCATGTGTGTGTGTGTGCGCATTTGTCTGTGTGTGTATGTGTGTGTGCACGTGCATGTGTGCATGTGTGTGTGTGTGTGTGTGTGCATTTGTCTGTGTGCGTGTGTGTGTGCGTGTGTATGTGTGTGTCTGTGTACATGCATGTGTGTTTGCGTGCATGTGTGTGTGTGTGCATAATATCCCAGCATGTTTTCTTTCATTTCTCACTCCACCCATCCAACCATCTGTCAGCTTTCATCAAGGAAATATGAGCTAATATTAGATTAGTAGCTTCCCCTCCTCTTCATCACTCTCACATCCTCCTCTTCATCACTCACTCATCCTCCTCTTCATCACTCTCCCATCCTCCTCTTCATCACTCTCATCCTCCTCTTCATCACTCACTCATCCTCCTCTTCATCACTCTCTTATCCTCCTCTTCATCACTCACTCATCCTCCTCTTCATCACCCTCTCCATGCTCCTGCTTTTTTTCCATTGTCACACCGTCTTTCCTGTTTGAGATCGTTGCCCCGCCCCCTCCTACATATTGGTGCCTCCCCCTAACATGCTGGTTCCTCCCCCATGAAATGCTTCCAGTGTGTTAGCTCCTCCCACTTAAGGCCTGCTGGCTCCTCCCCCATCCTTTTGGATATGTGTTGTGACACAGGACAACGACATGTCAGAGCGTTTTTGACATGAGAGGAGTTTGTGGCGTTGCTGGTTTACTGCAGGAGGCGGAGTCAAATAAAAACCATGCAGAGAGAATCAGTCCAACGAAGGTTTATTTCTCTACAGAGAACCTAAACACGGGAACATTCAGCCATGTAGCAAATATAGAGCAGCTCCGTCACATGTGCGTGAAGAAAACTAAAGACACGGCAGGTTGGTTTTCACTCTGATCACCTGAGAAAAAACCTCCTGCATCACAAAGCACCAAAACCCACGAGTGACCTGTGACACGACACGACGAACCCACTCAGCCCTCCAAACCAACACTGCACATGTGCATCAGAACATACGTGACATCAAAACATCCAACACAGTCACTGCTGCAGTTCAGAAAAACACGAGCTGTGACATCAGCGTGACATGTGACATCACTGTGACCACACTATGACATCACTGTGACCACACTATGACATCACTGTGACGCGATATCATCGTGACATCACCATGACATTACTGTGACATGTGACATCACCGTGACATGACATCACTGTGACATGTGACATCGCCGTGACATGTGACGTGACATCGCCGTGACATCACTACAGCTAGAGAGAAAAGACCAGAGAACACAGAGGTTTTACAATTTATTATTTACGTGTAAAACTGCATGAAAGCTAAAACCTCACAGGTTCAGAGTTAAAGGGAAAATTAACCTGAAGACACTTTAAACGACTAAAGATGTTTTAAATAAACATGGCTGCCATGTTACATCATGCCATCACGTGACTAACTTCATAAAGACGCTTTAAATAACAAACATGGCCGCCACGTTACATCACGCCATCACATGATTAACTTCATGACGGTTTGTTGAATGTCATTTGGCCTCAGATGATGACACCAAGGTTCACAACTTATCAATCAACTACTTTTTCTTCATAACAAACAGAGATGTGGGATGTTACAAATGATTTCAGAACGTAGAACGTCACAGACCGGCGGCGTCCTGCAACTTGAGAACCTTTTTGATTTAATAACCAACCNGGGGTTACTTGCCAAACTTGCAGGAACAGAGCCCAAAGTTTCCGTAAGTCGTTCACATCATCATTTATAATTTCTTGGCATGTTTCCAGAACATGAAGCCATGTTTTAGTTTTCCTGTTATTTTTCATACGTACACCGTAAAACTCAGAGTTTCACTGCTGACACCTCGTCTGTAGAAGGCACGGTCGTTTCATTTCTCTGTAAAGTCGTCTTCTCCGTGTCGCTTTGATTATTTAAATTAAGCAACTTTGACAAAAGAAGAACAGTGTTTAGTTTGCTGTGATGATTATTTATCTCAGCACGTTTCACGTCTCTACAAATTAATTTTTATGTCGTACTGGAATGAACTGAAGCCAATGTTAGTCTGGAAGGTAGGAAAAAGAATTCTAATATTTACGGCTGCAGTGGGATGTTTAGGAAGATGGCTGGCAGTGACGGGGTGTGGACGCAGGATGTATTTATCAGGTTCAGACACGTAAAATCGCCGGCATGCTCCTTTAAGTTAACAGATGAAACATTCAGCGGTCTGGTCATCAGCTGGTACTGAGGAGGCCTGTTACCTAGCAACAGGCTGGCAGGAAAGAGCTGGAACCTGACTCTGTGAATCAGAAGGATTCTTCAGCCTCATCTGGTCTGGATTTACCCTGATAAAGACCCGCTGAGGAGCTTCATGCTGAGCCAAGCAGAGACGAGGACCGAGTCCGGGTCATGATGTGGTTCTGAAGTTCAGCATCTCCAGACCAGCAAACGGTGGACTGAAGGAGTCTGATGGAGTCGCATTGAAGATGAGGACAGGATGCAGCGTCAGGCTGGACTGTTCATCTGCTATGATGCTTTAGCAGGTTGTCATGGTGACGACAGAGCTGATCCTGAAGGATCTGGACTTCCAACCCTTAGATATGCTCATCAGAAGGATGAGACCGTGCTCACGTGTCTGGAATGAGTTTCCTCTGTCGAGGTCTGGACTCAGCGGAGGCTCAGAGGAAAACCTGCTTCGTGCTGACAGGACACGGAGCATCGGACCGCCTCCTGGACGACTTCCTGTCGGTATTCTAGGCATGTCCACCTGGAGGAGCCCCAGGTCAGACCCAGAACACAGCAGAGGGATTTGTCCTGGGAATGTTGGATGAATGGATCTTCTCCTCCATAAAAAATAACGCCGTTCTCCTGGAGCTCGACCCTGCAGCCCGAGTTCTGCTGAAAAGTTCTTACAGACTTCTCATAAAAAAGCTGAGTCTTAAAGAAAACAAAAGGAAGAAAAGTAAAAGGCTTTGTCCGTGAGAGACAGCAACCCTACGCGTTGCCTGGCAGGAATCACGAAGGATCGCAGCAATCCTCTCCGTGTTTTACAGCTTCCTGTTTACGGCTGGAATCAGAGAGCTTCACGCCAGAGGAAATCTACGAGCGTTCACATGTGATCTGGGAAAATCACGGCTGAAGACACGAAATAAACTTCATCCCTTCAGCTACATAGATTTATAAATTCTTTTTGTTTTTGGGAAACCAGAAAACAAAAGTATTCTGGTTAAAACTGGGCTAAACCAGTCTGAACATCCAGGTTTAGCTTTATAGCCTAGCTTAAGTTTCAGAGCGTTGCAGCTCCTTGATATTTAAAAACCTCCACGTTTAATCAAACGCTTTACAGCTGAAAATGACTGAAAAACAGTTTATGAGATTAATTAACTGTTTCAAACTGCACTTTTTCATTTTTTCATTAAAGGACCATACCATCTATTTTACATGTTTGAGCCTAATATATTCAGTTTTCATACATGTAACGTTACTGACAATCATTTCCCAAAGGATAAAACCGTATTTCAGCTTTCCTGATATTTTGCTAAATCTCTTTATCTTTCTAAATCAAATATTCAAGTGATACACCCACCTTAAAAATCCATGTTTCTCCTGCTAATAGTTACACAGCCTTATGAAGTCACGGTCCTTTAAATTTTTCCATAAACGCAGGTCTTCTTTTGGGACTATATTCCCCGGTGGAGGCATACATTCACTCCACGCTTTTTATTGAGCTTAAACACTAAAATTACATAACTTCTAAAAAAACCTGAATACACGTCTTGTTGGTGATGATGGATTACCTATCCCAAGAACGTTTACAGTATCAACAAGTTGATTTTAATAGCAGAATGAACTGAAACCAATGGAGGTCTGGAAGGTAGGAAAAACATTTTTAATTCACCGTTCCAGTAGCATGCTTTGGAAATGATGTCAGTAACGTTACATGTATGAAAACTGAATATATTATGCTCAAACATGCAAAATGCACGGTATGGTCCTTTAACATGTGTCATCAGTGTCTAACAAGCTAGCTTTTTTTTAGCATTTCAGAATTTTTAGCCAGTAACTATGATTATTTCTTCAAATTCTCACTATTTAAGAAATGTATAAAACTAAGCTAACGTGATTTTGCCCAGAGTTCTGCCTGCCAGGCAGTCTGAGGCGACGTCACGCTGGAAGTAAAACACAAAGTGCACTTTTCCCAAATGGCTAGCAGGCTACGCACTTAGCTGCTGTGAAGGCAAACGAATGCGCCGTGAATCTGGCAGCATTTTAGGATTTTAATCATTGGCTGCCAAAGTGTTCAGATAGAAAAACCTGGTAGCCACTTTCAGCATTTTACTAGCCAACAGGAAGATCAATAAACGCTGACAGAAATGGTTTGCCGCTAAAGTATCCAGATGGCGTGATTTGATTGGCGGTTAGATGGTTTTTTCTGTATTTGGACATTAAATGACGGTTGGCTAATGGCAGCATTTTTGCCAAAAGAGAACATTCTGTATCCATTACGTAAACGTTCCAGGTGAACATTCCCAGAACGTTTCTGGAAGCCAATGGGAATTTCTCACATCTTTCTGTATGTGCGGCGCCTTAGCAAACAGGAAATGTGCGCTCGCGTGACGTCAGCGTGGCGGTGGCCTCAGGCGTGTGCTGTTAGCGTTGCTGCCTCTCACGCCGCCTGTCAGGAAATCCGGTAATCAAACGTGTTCTTCTCCATGTAGTCCGTCCAGGTGGACGCCGGCATGCTCCTGTACGGGTCCAGAAGGATCCGGAAACAGCGGACGATCAACAGACCGAGGAAGATGAAGAGGATGAGGACGAAGATGAAGGCCGCCCGCTGCTCCAGCGTCAAGAAGGAGACGGACGAAGACGAGGACGAAGGGGGGAAGTCCAGCTCAGATGCAGGGAAGGTGCTGCTGTACAGGTCGTCTGCCATTTTAGGATGGACAGCGATTGGTCTGTTTAAAGGATGCTGCTGTGTTCTCGTCCAATAAGAAACGAGCAGACAGGAAGTGGCTGGAAAACCATTGTATCCATCGCAGGAGAGGAAAGGAAAGACTGAGAGACGACAGGAAGGAAGAAAAGAAAGAAAGAGAGGATTTTGATTTTAAAGTGTGTTAATACACACACACATACACAGATACACACACACACACATACACACATACACACACACAGATACGCACACACACATACACAGAGATACACACACACACACACACACACACACACACACAGATACACACACACACAGATACATACACACACACAGACATACACACACACACAGATACACACACACACAGATACATACACACACACAGACATACACACACACACACAGATACACACAGACACACACACATATACACACAGACACACACACACACACAAACAGAAAGACACGTACACAGATAGACACACACACATACACACACACACAGACACACACACACAGACTGTCTGTGATAACAACAAGGTTCTGCTGGAACATCCAGAACATTCTGTCTGTGGGCGGAGAACTGACCGTCATGTCAGAACAACATGGTGTGTGTGTGTGTGTGAGTGTGTGTGTG
>VXCM01005565.1:0-48013 GCA_014773175.1 Lucifuga dentata
GTTCCAGTAGTATGCTTTGGAAATGATTGTCAGTAACATTACACTTGTATTTGGCATTGTGGTTTATAAGTCCCACCCATTTCCTCTTCATGTTCCATGTTCTTCCTCTTCTTCCTCTTCCTTTCTGATCAGATGCACTCTGGATGTTGGTAGCACACATGCAGGATAAATGCAGGGTAAAAGGCCTCAGATGCAGAGTTTTAGCTTATTATTTGCTCTCTGAATGATGTTTCGCTCCACTTTGCTCTCCCCTCGCGGCACGGAGCCGTAAGATAAAAGGTCAACAAGGGTCATCTTCCTCTCAGCTCGCTGTCACTCCGTCCACGCTTGTTTACAGCTCTTACTATGGACATACATACAGCAGACAACACTCCCATAAGGGTCCACACACACACACACACACAAGAAAAAAGCATCAGACAGCCAGTCAGAGCTATAGAGATCGTTACCGTGGCAACACTCAGTCTGCCTTTCTTGCTGAACACATATATGAGCGCACTCAAACGTGTAGACACTCAATCATAGAATCAACGTACACGTACATAAATATTAATGTTGCAACACGTGTGAGGATTCTGTCGATTATATTCTCTCATCAATATTAAACTTCAAGGTTAGGACTTCAGTTTTGAATTCTGCTGCTTTTCTGTACGACATCAGTGGATTGATTGTTCTGTCATGTGACGTGGCGTTTTTCTCCAGACGTTAGTTTCAATTGGATACAGCGTCTTAGCTTGGATTGTCTGTTGTCTTGATTGGAGGGTGGAGCTTCATCTGTAGAAATTTTGAGCTGTTAAAAGATTAACTTTGGAGAGGGAAAAAAAGATGTAAATATGAATATTTGTCTAAATGCACATTCAGACGTGTTTCCAATGCTGATTGGATTAAAATGAGGGCGAATGAGCCAATCACGGCGCAAATGTGTAAAAACTGCCAACGTTTGAGATGATTCTCCTCATTTTCCTCCACTGCCAGGGTGTTTTGTTCTACATAAATAGAGATACACACACACACACACGTTTGGTGTTTGACTGATGGGATTCGACGTTCTCCACCAGGGTCTGGCTGTGAAAACCTCACACTGATCCTAAATTGTCTTCCTGCTGCCAGACTTCCTCTTGTACACTTTTTCCTGTTGTCAGGCATGGCAGTCTTCTCTTTAGGCGTTAAAACGTTACTTGTGGAGCTAAAAACATTTCTAATGAGGTTACGATTTAATCAGCTGGACTTACGTGGAAGTTTTGAGCATCTGTTTAGCGACTCTGCTTTTTGATTCATGCTCACATGAAGTCCTCGTTTCTTTCTCCTGAAGTCTTTCCTTCCTGTCTTTCAGTGTCTGTCTGAGCTGCTGGCCGTGGTGCGTCTTCCGTTCATCCACCCGTCGTACCTGCTGAACGTCGTGGACAACGAGGAGCTCATAAAGTCATCAGAGGCGTGCCGCGATCTGGTCAACGAATCCAAACGCTACCACATGCTGCCTCACGCACGGCAGGAGATGCAGACACCCAGGACCAGGCCTCGGCTATCTGCTGGTACGCACGCACACACGCACGCACACACACACACACACACACACACATCCACTATTCATGTTTTACTGCAGCCAGGTGACACAGGTCAGATCCTGATTCACCGTAGAATTATATTGATTTTAGCCACAACTTGGAAATAATAATATAGAACAAATCCCTAAAATGTTTCCCACAAACAGTCAAAATACAAATACAGTATGTATAGATAGATAGATAGATAGATAGATAGATAGATAAGGATAAAAAGCAAAAAGAAACAAAGAATCACAAAAACAGCTCAGGAAAATGATCAGTTTAACATGGTTCTCATGCAGGTAAGAAGCTCCAGGCTTATATTAGGACCCTCCCCAACATCAACCATCCTCAGTTCAATCCATCACCATCAAAAAAAGACAGAAGTGACTCAGATAACACAA
Source organism: Lucifuga dentata (assembly GCA_014773175.1). Classification (NCBI taxonomy): domain Eukaryota; kingdom Metazoa; phylum Chordata; class Actinopteri; order Ophidiiformes; family Bythitidae; genus Lucifuga; species Lucifuga dentata. Next base: position 1,949 of record VXCM01005565.1, read on the forward strand.
AAAAAAAAACCAGACAAATAGTCACTTTTCTACCAGACTGACACTGTGATTGCATTGATAATAGAGTCAGCTTCAGTATTTTTTTTAAAGGAATAAAATAATGTTGCTCGTTGTTCTACATCCAAGTATGAATTCCATAAAGCTGCACCTCTGTGTGGAAATGAAAAATGGATCACACAACTGCAAAAAAAAAGAAAGATGAAGCTGTTTAGGTTGTCTAGTATATACAAACGGACATCTGCATTGGTGCACTGAGAATTCATGAATAAAATTTTATAAATAAACGTACAGGTTTGCATTATATTTATATTATATACAGTTAAGAGGCTGAGTGAACAAAAAATAAAAATCAAAGCTTCCGTTTCACATACAGGTCACATTTCTAAATAAAATGTTAGGTTTTTCTCACTTTAGTTTCTCACTTTATTTATATATGAAAGTTGCAACATTAGCTGCTTCTTGTGTTTTCAAGGCTGCTAAACTCGAGCTGTTTTCTATAAACGCACCGCTAAAACCTCTCTAACATCAGCTGAGCTCATCCAGATCCTGTCCTTTGTCTTCTCAGCAGCCGGCCAAGCCTTCGCTCTGCTGCTACCGACATTCAAACCATTCAAGACTGCATTTGTTTACATCATTAAAATAAAAAAAATCATTCACGAAAATTGGATGGTGCCTGCAAATTGCTTTTGGCCGTTATATTTTTCCCTTCAGGTCCGCCGGGACGCCGCTCTCTCTCCCCTCAGCCTGACTCTGATGCTGCGTGGTATTATGAGCCGAGCGCCAACACACCTTACCGCTCGCCACAACATATTTTCTGCTTGGTAGCATGAAGATAATTGCCTAACAAATGGCACTTTACAGAGAGGTCAGTTTCCAGCCGACATTCAGGCCAGCTGGCGTGCACGTTTTCCAGTAAACAAACACTGGACAAATTGCATTAGCTTAATTTTTTTTTTTGCATCTTTAATTGCCCGTGATAACATAAAGCTTTCTACAGAGTATTTGCCTCTCGAGATCAGATGTTTGTGGCATTCTCCGCACTCAGCATCATCCCATTATTCATCCTCGACCCAGTAGTTTCTCTTTGCTCTCAGCAGTTTCTTGAAGCACTTTCTGTCAAGGCCCATTTTATCATGTTTGGTATGTGCATATCTTATGCGTTCTGCAGCCCCATTATGCAACCTGAAGTGTGTATTGATTCACACTCGCTCGTGGCTCTGTACAACAGAATTATATAAATGCATAAATGCTGCTGGGGTGAATACATTCATGATGCATCGCACTCAGAAAGGCAGCGAAGCAGAAATATATTTAGAAGATTTTCCATCAAGTTTTTAACTTCTTACTGATTGTCAAGACCAAGAATGTTATCAGTCTGGCTGCTTTATAAAGTGGAATATGAAAAACTTTGTGTGTGTGTGTGTGTGTGTGTGTCTGCAGCTGAAAAGTGTGTGCATATTCTTACTCCTATGGATAAAAGTGAATGTATGCATTTATCTTTATTGTTTATTGGTTCCCATTGGCTCCTGGTCGCTACACTGTAAAATGTGACAAGGTTGATCTTTAAAAATTCTAGGAAACCGATTGTATATAAATATAGTAAAGATGACTATTAGTCTTAAGGTTCAAATAGACATAAAGTAAACATAACTTAAGACTAATAGTTACATTTATTATATTTACTTAGTCGGTTTCCTCGATTTTTTTTAAGTAAGATCAACTTGTCACATTTTACAGTGTAATCTTCCTGGGGACCACAATTTTAAAATACAAAAATTGATAAGTAGAAATAGAATAAAACATTTAAAAGAAGCAATCTGAGAGTTACATAATAATAATATAAGAATAGAAATGAATATCCGTAAAATCATCGCTGGATGTAAGATTTCCTGTTACACCATCTGATCATGAATAACTATAAAACAATATAAACCACATCAGATGACGTGACCTAGAAAAAACAGCAGCAAAGCATCAATCCATCATATTTGCATTTTAAAGTGACTTCTTATGCTGCGTTCGAGTTACCTCTGACATCGAAATTTCCAACTTCCAACCTCAAACCGTTTCAGCTAAATGTAAACCAAAAAGTATAGCTGAACACCAGTAAATACTGTAAAATTAATTAAACTTAGTAATAAATGCTAACTAAAGTAAACTTAGACTACAGGACTGTCTGGTTGTGTTGTTTTATAATGATATTAATCACAGTGGGTATTAAACTTTATGCAGAGAAGTAATATTATGAAATTATTTACACTTATGTATCAATGACAAACAGTTATTATACAAAACAGATAGTTACCATGGTGATATATTTTGACCTTTTTATTTCAATGTCACATAAGAAAAAATACTTTGTTCACCTTTTAGCTGATCATTTCCATTCATAAAGCTCGCTTCCACGGTGCCGCCATGTTGAGTGACGTCATACTCGGTAAGTCGGGGTAGATCATTTTGGTCCGAGTTTCCCAGTTNCCGCCATGTTGAGTGACGTCATACTCGGTAAGTCGGGGTAGATCATTTTGGTCCGAGTTTCCCAGTTGGAGCTCCTTCAGATGCCGTTCCCACGCATTCTTCCAAGCAGGAAGTCAGAAAAAATCCGAGTTCTGAGATCGAACGCAGCATAACTTGTGTCCTGAAAATATAAATACTTGTGTATAGTTTAAAATATTCCAGAATCCATTCCACGCCACACAGGACCTATAGGACTGGACAGGACTGTGTGTTCCAAACATTTGTGTGTAGTTGTGTGAAAATTCTTGGAGACTTGAGTGTGTTTATATGCTTATGTGAGCCTGTGTTGTGTAAGTGTCATGAGTGTGTGTGTGTGTGCGTGCGCGTGTGTGCATGGCCATCTGCTGCAGCAGCGGACAGGGTGGGCCGTGCACAGCAGGGTGCACCATCGCTGAGATTGCAGGCTAAATGTTGAGGCTCACACGTGGCTGTGGCGAGGAGGAGGAGGAGGAGGAGGGTGGATGGAGGGACCATGGAGGGAAAAAGAAACGACCAGAAGGAGAGTTTGAGGTTGTTGGGAACATGGAGGACGAGAAGAAAGAGGAAGGAGAAGAACAGGAGGAGAGGTCGGAACGCAATCAGAGAAAAGGAAGGGAAATTTGAAGGGCAGGCATTTGATTGAGTTTATTCCTAGAGCATGTGTCTAGTTGTATGTGCAGTTTGCGTGTGTGTGTGTGTGTTTTGAATGTGCGTAAGCAGATGGGGTGCCACCTGAGCTCGGTTGATAAGTCTGTCAGGCGTAAAAAAGAAAGGAAAACTGCCATCCGTGAAGCACTTCTTGCTGAGCGCAGTCAATCTGTGAGCTTGTGAGTTGCGTGCATATATGTGTGTGTAATACTGTGTGTGTTTGTGTGTGTGTGTTGGCACGCGTCTGAATTCCTCGCACATTTTTTTTCAGTCTGCAAATCTGAATCTTACTCTTTTAAATTATATTTTCAATTAACATCCCTTCAGATAACGACTCAAATGAAGGTACCAGACTGTTAACGGTGGAGAATTCCCCCGATTCTGTACATAAACACCTGATTAGAAAGCTAACGATACAGCCAAAGAAACATTTTCTTACCACATCTTTTACTTAACATTTGCTTACTTGTTCTGTTGTTTTGGGGGCATTTTTTAGATATTTTTGTTGCATTTTCAGCACGTTAGGAATACTCAAAACCACCTGTTTTCGTGTGTAAACAGTTAAGGTGGAATTTCTAATCAGAATGATTTCAATCGGGCTGAAGAAATATGTGTCCATGTAACAGCAGGCACTTTAAAGGATCATATCTGCAACTTTGCATGTTTGAGCCCAATAAATACAACCCGCATACACGTTATTTAACTGTCAACCATTTTCCAAAACATGCTACTGGAGGTAAATATTAAAATCATTTTTTTCTACCTTCCAGACTGTCATTTGTTTCAGTTCATTCCAGAACACTATTAAAATTAACTTGTAGAGACTTGAAATGTGCTGAGATAAATAATCCATCACATTCTGGCAAATAGTTTTCATACATTTTTCCATTTAATTCTCATTTTTAATTTTTATATCAGTCATTCAGACAGGAAAATATAGCGATGTCGGCTGGCAAAGTATATCCATGCAGCATTATTCCAGCTTTTTCTTTCAGACTCGAGACGAGGGAAACGTAATAAAAATCAGACTAACCATCAGGTTTGTTTGTTGAGCAGACTGAAAATGAGAGAATTGCTTTCTTTCTTTGTATTCCAGATCATTTTACTGAGTGGCTGCTCTGCCTCTTAATTTTATTAAATGCAAATTAGGTATTTTATGAATTATGAACAAGAGGCTGAAAAGACTTTTGGCACAGAAATCGGCTCTGATATTCAAATACACACTCAGTGTGCTTGTTGTGCTGATGGCAATATTGTATTCCTTTTTAACGTACTGCACATAATCATTCGAGGGTTAATTATTTTACCCAATATCTGCTTTATGTCAGATTCTTGCAGACTCAGTCGGCTTCCTAGAGAAGCGAGGACAGCGGCTGATTTATCTCTCTGACGCTGACTTATTCTCTTTTATTTGTCGGTTTGCTCCCATGAAACATTTTCTCCACAGAAGACAATCCGAAATGAGGAAAAGTGAGAATTTACGGTTTGTTTGCGATGCGGACGGTGAAGCCTACCTGTTAACAGCCTCCTCACTTCCTCGCTCGTCTTGGGTAAAGTGGAATATGTCGGTGTCAGGGCTGAATCCGCCGCGTGCCGTGTACAGTATGTGGATCCATTAGCTGCTAATTGGTTAATTAGAGTGTGGATGTGCATCTGATTAGCTGTCATTAGACTTTCCAGGGGATGAGGAGGATCAGACAGCAGCTGATACACTTTACTCACAAGTGTTTTTGTCTCTTTTTGTGAGTGTTGAAGGGCGACATATGACACAGATTTTCATGCTCGTACTGTCATTAAGGGTGCTACGCTTTAGTCTGCAAAAAAACACATTAAGATTCTCCTTGCTGCAGCACTGCCGTGCACACTGAGCATGTTCACACACACATTAAAACTTTGATTCAAATGTGATTAAGGCATCGTGTTCCCATCGCGTCACCTGGCTCGTGGCTTTCGTAAGCCGATTAAGCAATGAGTCATTATATTCAGCAAACAAAGGAATCCTATTAGTTCCATCCGTGCATCCAGCTTACTCTGCACTTTTGCCTTAATTGCAGCTCAGACTAAAATCACAGTATACAGTAGTGTGAAAACAGCCACAGCATGGCGGATGCTGGCCTCGCCCTTTGTGGGCGTGTCTAAACATGTGTCTTGCAAGTTGACATTAACATTTTATGGACATTAAGGACCAATCAAAAATGAAGCTTTCAGCACCGTTCAGGACCGATTCGTTGACTTCCTGCTGGCATTTGTAAAGGCATCAACTTCAGGTTGTGAAAGCCTCAAGAATATACTGGCTTAAAGGACCATACCTCCCAGTTTGCATGTTTGAGCCTAATATATTCAATCTTCATACACGTTATGTAACTGACAATCATTTCCCAAAGGATAAAACTGTATTTCAGCTTTCCTGATATTTTGCTAAATCTCTTAATCTTTCAAAATCAAATATTCAAGTGATACACCCACCTTAAAAATCCATGTTTCTCCTGCTAATAGTTACACAGCCTTATGAAGTCACGGTCCTTTAAATTTTTCCATAAACACAGGTCTTCTTTTGGGACTATATTCCCCGGTGGAGGCATACATTCACTCCACACTTTTTATTGAGCTTAAACGCTAAAATTATGAAACTTCTAAAAAAAGCCTGAATACACATCTTGTTGGTGATGATGGATTACCTATCCCAAGAATGTTTCAAGTATCAATGAGTTGAGTTTAATAAGAGAATGAACTGAAACCAATGGAGGTCTGGAAGGTAGGAAAAACCTTTTTAATTCACCGTTCCAGTAGCATGCTTTGGGAAATGATTGTCAGTTACGTTATGTGTATGAAAACTGAATATATTAGGCTCAAACATGCAAAATGGCCGGTATGGTCCTTTAAAAAAAAAGAAACTATAATATTATAATGAATGACTTTATTTGTCATAGAAAACAGTTTTTAAAATGTTTTTGCTTCTGGACCAAATTGTGTTTATCGATCATCTATCATGGGATGAAGAGGCCTGATCTTTTTTTTTTTTTTTTTTTTTTTTTTTTNATTACTTTTGAGGAAATTGACAAAAAAAAAAATCGAAAACACGCCTATTTCGCAATGCTACGAAACAAACGACCAAACAGGAAATGAGAGAATGAGGGAAAATAACAAAAAGCGTCATTTGTCCTTTAACAAGAACAGTCAGAAAGATTCATTGATTTTTGCTGCTGTTTGTTTCTCTTTGTGTCACATTAACGGGGAGTATAAAAGTTTTCTTTTACATAGATGCTGCACACACACACACACACACACACACACACACACACACACACACACACACACAGACGTAGATTATGTTCCCATTTCCTTCTCTCCATGTGTCGCTGTGAGGGGCTCGGAGGAGGTGCAGAGCATCGGGGCAAACTGTTAACTCAACCCAGCCAAGTGGAATAGCACTCAGACAAATGAGCTGTAATGACTGGAGACGCAGGGGTCCAGCACACACACACACACACACACACACACACACACACACTCACACACACTGTTAAACCTTTAATGCATACGCTGTAGGAGGCCTTCCTCTCTCTCTTTGTCTTTCTGTCTCTCTGTCTCTGTCATTATCTGTAATCAAACAGTCACAAGACGAGAGCCAAAAACAAAAAAAAATGAACTCTATAACAGCAGCCAAGGTAAAGTTGAGTTTGACTAAACAGCAGCTTGTGATTGTTTCCAATATATGGATCTGCATTTGAGATGATAAGCTCCCTCGAACAATATTTTTCATAGCTGAGATCAGAATCGTGGCGTTTGCTGTGGGACAATTTAACTTGGTCCCTGAATGACTCTGGAAATGTTGCCATCAAGAGTGACTGAGCGTTTTACGTCCCTGCAGCGTAAGACAGGCTGAGTTTCATGAGGTTCGGCTGCACAGTAACTGGGTTTGGGTTAAACCGTGAGGAGACGATGAACTTGGCGTCTCCGTGAGGTCTGAAACTTGTAGGCGAGACGCTCGTCTACTCATTCACGCCTCCGCCAGCCAGCAGCTCCTTGGAGCGTTAACGTTGGTTCCACACCGCGAGGGTCCCGCCACCACAACAACAACCACAGCAAGACTCACACCATGCAAAGAGATTATCATAGTAATAATAATATATTTTATTTGCAGAACGCTTTTCTAGACACTTAAAGACATTAAAAAGAAAAAAATAGTCATAATAATAATAATAATAATAATAATAATAATACTAGTAATAATGACAATAATGACAATTACAGGAGTCATCATGCCAAAAGACCCAAAAGATGGAGATTGAAGACAATAATCTAACTATACAGGCAGTCCCCAACTTACAAACAACCCACGACTTATGAACCAACCGCCATAAAGCTTGTTAAATTGAAAATTTGTGTTACATACAATGATTTGTAATAATGAACGCCACACTACTTTGTGACGTACATCAAAACATTGCGTGCCATCAGCAGTTCAGCGGTATTATTATGTTTTTGATGTTCTAGTATATCTACAAGTGTTTCTTTAGTGTTTTTTATGCATAGAATGGTAAAATATATATGCTAGATACCTTACGTAACTGTTCCGACTTACGTACAAATCTGACTTAAAGACAGCCGTAGGAATGGAACTCGTTCATAACCCAGGGACTGTCTGTAAATACAGTAAATATAGAAATCTCTGTAGCACCAGCATCTCTAGAACCCGTCATGTATGAAGCTGAAATTCAGCAGGTTTATTGATCAGGACCCAAAGATGTACAGCGTCACGTGTGAAGTTGTTTGGATGAGCGGTTCTCAAATTGAGGTGTGCTGGTAAAAAAGTAGTCCGCATGGCAGGATACACTCCAGGCGTGTTAGGATATGCTCCGGACCAGTGCCACGGTCTCAACCCGACCCCATACAGCAAACAAAGCTAGCTCACGACAGGGGCGGCTCTAGGGTTAGTGGAGATCCAGGGTTTAGCCCAGATCTTCACTGGAAGATCCAGGCGTGAGGTAGCTTTGGCTAGCTACCAAAGCTAATAGCATTGGTAGATAGCCAAAGCTATTTTATCTACTGAAGCTAAGTATAAATTTTGATCTGTTTAAGAAATGTAACACATCATAAACATCTTTTAACAAGTAATATTATTGTATATGAAGGTAAAAATATTTTTAAATGAAAACCTGCACAATGATCTAAACAGCAGAGCTACATGGTGTGTTATATCCATTCCGTCCACCACACTGTGGTTCTGCCTTGGCTTTGAATTTGGGTAATTTGCAAAAATGCTACAGAAAATTCAAAACACACTACCAAAAAGATTCAGGGCTTTGTGGAAAACATCCAGGGCTTAAGCCCCATAAGCCCACCCCTAGCCCCGCCCCTGGCTCACGAGGACGTGCAGAACTAAATTATGGCAGGCTGCGGCACACACCGTAAAGTCTGGCCCATTCTGAACAGCCACGTTTTGAACGGGTGCTGCACTGGTCAACTAAAAAGCTAAAAACACAAAATTAAGACACAATAAAATTAAGACAGTAATGTATCAGAGCAGCATTCATCTTTTAAAGCAGCTTTAAAAAAGGTGTTTTTAGTGATTTTTCTTTTTAGTCATCAGATAACTTTCCTCTGAAATCTACCTGGCTCCGCCCCTTAATGCTCTGCCTCACCTCAGCAGCTCCTCATCGTCGCTGACTGTGTTTCCTTTACATGGAATAATTGAATTTATTTGTCCTCTTTCTTTCCGGCCTACACAGCCTCCATGCAAACCATCAAGTCAGACGACAGCGACGGAGAAGCTGTCGGTGATTTGGGAGACAATTTTAAACTTAGTTTTGTCTGGACTTTGTTGATTATTGCCCCGCTCGGCGTAATTATTCAGCCTGATTTGTCTTTTAGAGCCAATGCAGCATGAGATTACTGTTTCACCCCTCAAACTGAATAAGTAGGATGCTGGAGAATGTGCCAGAAATGTCTTAATCACTCTATGTGAAGAGTGCCCTTCAGCGGATCCTTGTCCGATTTTATTTCTGGAGTCTGAGATGGCATTTGAGGGGAAGAGAGAGAGACAGAGAAACTTGGATGTCGCTGTTCACTGAAGATTTGGAGTGTGATTTTTTGATATTCCTCCAGATTATCAGTAAAATCTCTAGCAAACATCTATCTCTGCTCATAAATGTAACATGGAGGCGGTAAATCCAGATTAGATAACCTCTGCTCAGAATGCATGCAGGGGCTACATTCCATGAAAATTAAGTTTCTGTCTGTTTGACCTTTTGACTCGTATTTCCTGTCAGGCTGAGAGAGAATGCTGGTCTGGGTCATAGCCAGAGATTCTGTTCTGAAAGCCGAAATTCGTGCTCTCACACAAAGCGAGCGGCGTTTACAAGAACACGGATCAGCCTCAGCATCCTTTTAAACCACATCTGGCACTTTGACTTACATGCTGTTAGTGTAGAGCAAGAAATGATTATCACAATTAATCCTATCTTTTTTTCTGATTAAATAAAATCAGCTTGAAGATTTTTCAGGAATGTAACAGGATTAAGTGCTTTCTGCAAGCATTAAGCAAGTCCCAGCCCCAGAAAGCCAATCAAATTAAAGGGCTAAAGTGAATCTGCCTCCACCAGCCAATCACAAAAACAATGTAGGGAATTAAGTTCATCTAAAAATAGTGGCATTGTCAATAAAAATATCCTAATAGGCTAATTAATTCCCAAAATGAACCAGAACCAGTGAATCCTTTTAATGAGTTTTGAAATAATAAGCAACAATTTCCTCCAAAACTGTAATTAAAATAAGCATTAATGCATTTTATATGTTGTAAAATGCATTAATGCCTATTAATGTAGCATAAATAATCCCTCAAAAATCTATTTTTTTTGGGGGGGGGGGGAAATTTGCTGCAGTGAAGTTGGTGCTCACACTTTCAAGTGAAAGACAGAAAATATTTTTAATGAACATTAAAAAAAACAAGCTTAATTTTATTTATAATTTATTATAACCTGGCATATGTGTCTTTTTATTTAGGAACGTCTAACAGATACTGTATAGCTTACAATGTGCTAAATATCAATTTTGCATGATATGTTAGTTTTTATCAGACGCTTTCAGCACGTCACGCTGCACTATCTGCCTCATGAAATATGCAGCAGATAACCTGAACCTGGTTTGAGCTGATTGAGCAGATTTGGCCATTTTGAAACGTATGTGGCTACACAAATGTTTTACATACATATGTTGAAATATTGCGGCATTTCACCATGATTTTAGGACATTTGCGTACCAAAAAAAAAGAAGGCTTCAGCGCTTTCAGATCAAAAGTTTGGAATTGAATCAGGAATTACGTACGTCCTAATGTAGAGGGACGGTCATTTTCAATTTCTCTGTTAAAGCTTCTTCTCCTGAGACTATATTCTCTGGTGGAGACATACATTTCTTCCATGCAGAGCTCCGTGTTGGACTGGTTAAATAAAGTTACTTCAACAAAAAAATGTATAGACTGTTTACTGTGATTGATTACTTATCTCAAGCATGTTTCAGGTCTCTACAAGTTGATTTTTATTTTTATAGAGTATCGGAATTAACTGAAACCAATGGCAATCTGGAAGGTAGGAAAAACAGTTCTGTTGTGTTTTAAAAAATGGTTGGTAGTAATGTCACATGTATGCAGGTTGTATATATTGGGCTTGAACATGCAAAAACACCAGTATGGTCCTTTAATCATCGAACAGTACCTGTCTCCATCATTCAGTACAGCAGCCAATCACTGGAGAGCGTGAGGAGATTTTGCTTGAACAGATGCATAGACAAACAACAAACATATAAATGCACACACACACACACACACTCTTAAGTACATGCACATACACACACATTGTAGCTCCCTGACATTACTGGGAGCCTCTGGCCCCCCGATCCTCACTATAACTAATCAGCACCCAAGGAGAGAAATCAGCGGATTAGGAAGCAAAAAGTAAAAGAAAGCAGAGAAGAGAGAAGTTGCTGAGATAAGATGGAGTGGTGATGGAGCGGCGGCGAGATATAAACGGCTTGAAGCCCTGAGAGACACACCGACTGTGTCACCATGGATAATAAGAAAAGTTGAGTCTGCACACTCCTGGTTCATATAAATTAATTTACCTCTGTATATGACACGTGTCAACAATTATGCACATCTTCATCATCAGACTAATAAAAACAACTAAAAAAAAAATGCNGACACGTGTCAACAATTATGCACATCTTCATCATCAGACTAATAAAAACAACTAAAAAAAAAATGCATTTCCTGGAGGAAATGCGCCTGTGATTACTACATACTGAAGTATACTGAATATTTTATTTAATTATATTTCTACTGTTATTGTTTTCCTTTTCCTGTAGTTAGATATTTGTTTTTTCTATTCTGCCTGTTTACTGTTTTCTGTTATTTAGATGCCACCTCTGTGCCTATTACTCTGTTTAATTTCCTAACGACTCCAACGCTACAGGCACAACTGTAAGAAACATGAAAATGAAAATGAGTATTGATTGCACAACTGAAATGTATGTGAAATATAACTGCTCAGTAAAAAAAGATATTTAAAAAAAAAAAGTAGAAAAAGTGTTATGAAGGACAAGGACGGAATGACAAAAAAAGAAGTTGGGGCTAATTTTTAGGCTGATCAAAAATGAGAAAATTGCTAATTGCATGTCTACATAAGGGACTTTTGGCAAAAATGTGACAGTAAAAATTCATAATATATGCGTTTATACTTCTGGAAGTGTTGAATCCAACCATGAAAGACGTATTAACTACATATGTAAATCTCAATTTTTAAGGCTGACCAGTTTAAGATATAAATTGTGCAAAAGAAGCTGCAGGTTATAAAGAAAACACCATACCATACAGGCGTTGATACACTGAGACGAGTATGCAGCTGCTTTATTAGACAGTTTGTTTGGGATTTGTATGATATTTGTATTTCTTGGCCTGGCAGGAGTCCTCAGCCTACCCTGTATTTTCTGACTTTATCTCCTTTCAGCAATTATTTTGTGCTATTGTAGTTATGTTATCATGTACTTGTCAGTGTGGAGCCGGAGGACAAAATTATTGCCGTTGTAATAACCTTGGAGGGCCGCACAGTCCTGCCTCAAAGGAGTATAACCCACTGTGGAGCTTTGGGTGTTTAGTAAGCCCTGAAACTGGACTTCCTGGTTTGTATTTTCCATAGGTGCCATAGCAACACACCTACACCAATCCAATCCCTTACTATTTTCAATTTTAGGCATCTTATGTAAGCTACAAACTCACGAGGCTCCAGCTAAATCCGCTTGCAGTCAAGGAATTTTTGGTGTCTAGAAAATGTGGTGTCAGGAAGCTGATGGTGGGCTGCTGAGGTGTTGTGCATACACTTTTACACCTTTTTAAAGATGTGCAGACATGCATGCAGACCTGCGCTTCAGCAAGGCAATTAAAACTGTAAACTGCTGCAACAGACTTGCTCCATGACTTGAGTCCCGCTCTGTAATTCCTAACCCATCCCCCAAAATACCCCTATGGCTGTTCTGCAGCAAAGTATGGGCTGCTTAAATAAGGGTCAAAAAAAGGCCCAGCTTGGTTAACGGCGTGAGTTCAGGCTGGAAGAAGAAATGTCGAGAATACTACAAAAAGAGTAAAGACTCCTGGAGTAAAGGACTTGGAAAAAGACAGCGAGATTTAGAGCAACGTGCCCTGTGTTTTTTTTTTTTTTTTTTTTTAGAGAGAATACAAGAGAAAGGGGGAGGTGTCAGGTCACAGCAAGGAATAAGGAGAGGCAGGGTCACAGCGTGGGGGAGACATGACAAGGTGAAACAAGATGAAGACGGCTCGCCATGGCAGCAGGGAGGAGATAATGAAAGAATCCTTCATCTTTCTCCTCTTCAACCTCTCACTTGTAATTGTGTGTCCATGTGTGTGTGTGTGCGTGCGTTCACAGTTGGTTCCAGCATGGGGTAAAGCATAGGCAGGGTGCTCCAGTCACACAGGTTTCATATAGTTGGCGTTTGTGTTTTTGTGTGTGTTTGTGTGTGCGCATGTGTGTGTGTGTTGTTCTGTGGGTGGGCATCAGCTTCAATTTGAGATTCAGCTCGTACATACATCTGTCCGTCCTTGAGAGTCCCTGAACAAACACTTTTTGGAGCTAAAGCGTCCTCACAAGTGACAGAAACCTCCTTCTGAACATTTTAACAGATGCTGCTTTGTTGTCACACTTTACGCTTCATTCTTCCTGACGTACCGAGTCCCAAACTTATCCTCATTTCGCTTTAATCATGGCTGCCGCTCCAACTTATTAACCTTTTCAATTACTTAAATTTAGTGCGCTTTCAGATTGAATCAGAGACGAAATTGTTGTGATGCTGCATTTACTCTGGAATTGGTGTGATTCAAATCAGAGAGAAACATAATAATATCAAGAAGAGTCATGTGACAATGCTCACTCTGCTCATTGGTCAAAAATGTCAAAACAGGAAGAAGTTTACTCTGCTGGGAAAACTAAATGACATCTGGAAAACCACGTTGCTTCACGTGATGTGAAGGAGATGAGCTGCCTTCAGATGCTGAACAGGAGAATGGAGCAACATGCTGAGAACATACAAGGACACGCTAACCTGAACACATGTTAGCTAAGACTGATGAGTTAACTGTTAAAACATTTGCTATGGCTAATCAAAGGTGTAGGTTGCTTAATGTTTTCTATGTGCTCTTGTGGTTCTAGATAAATCTATAGATCAGGGATCCCCAACTGGCAGCCTGTGGGCCAAATGCAGCCCGCAGGTCCTATCTATCAGGCCCTCAGATGACTTCTCCAAAAAAAAAAAAAAAAAAANAAAAAAAAAAAAAAAAAATCTTGTACTTTAGTTGCATTTATCTCAGGATTGCGTGGTCATAAAATGTCATGTCTGGGCTCATTTTATTCAGGAGAATCTAAGCTTTTTGTAGATATTCATATATCTCCATTTTATTAAGAAATGGTGATTATAAAACACCACAAACACTACAACAGAAGTGCTGGGCCCAGAGCCGGGCCGCTCCGGTTGTAAAGGGTTACGTTTAAAAATCAACAAAAATGAGAAAATTGTTTTCCGTTGTTATTACCAAATGAGAGAAAAAGATTGGGTTGTGTCCGAGGGGTAGGAAATGATGGTGATCCGGGCTTGGCTTTGCATGCTTGACATAATTTGACCCTTGGGGAAAACTAGTTGGGGAACCCTGCTATAGATTAATAGGTCACATTGTGATTAGTTCAGAACTGGTTTGGATCATGTTCACACCACAAATAACTGTTTCTGAGTTTGTTTGGAAAGTTTTGGAGGAATTAGTCTCAGTCCAGTTTCATACCCACCTGTGATTGCTATGTTCAGACCTGCTCAGATGAATCATATCAAGAAGGGAAATGAACTCTTGTTTGATTGAACTGGATCAAAACGCATAAACAGAAAACTTATCCTTACTGCCGTCCAGAAAACTCCATCTATTTTTATCTTCTAGTAACATCTGACTCATCATTTAAAGAGTAGAGATTAGAGGCTGGAGCACGGTTACGGGTTCAGATCCCAGACTGGCGTGGACGAGGAGGTAATGAGATGCTTATGAATAAGGCATTTAACACCCAGCTGATCCAGCAGATCTGGCTGGCGCTGGACGACTGTGGTCACACTGGGCAGCAGCCAGCTATGGATTTTTACATGCATATATAAATTTGAAGCAGGGTATTACTGGGAAAAATATACTCAGTGGAATAAAGGTTAAAAATATGCAAAAGAATAAAAGAAAAGGTCAGTAACAATCAGGAACGAGATGATATTTTCACCCCAAACTGCCACGAGCATAAAGCCTGACACAGGAGAGAAAAAAGAAGCTGTCAGGATTTGGTTATCCCTTCATCCCCAACTGCTCATCTCCATTCTCCAGTCTTCCATCCCTTCATCCCTTTACCCAACTCCCATCAAACCTCTGACTGACTGACAGCCTCCCTCTGAGGCTTTGAAGCCAGAGAAACCGGCGTGACTCCCCGTCAGCGCCGCCACTCTCCTGTTTTATTGTGTTCTGACAGGTCAGTGTTGGGTTGTGTTAGCGTGTGTGTTCAGGGCTTCAGAGTTCAGACGCATGCAGCAACCTCAGCCCAGACTCTCCCTGACATGTCTGGCCATGCGAAAAAACTGCAGAGAATAACATAAAATAACATAGAATGAAGTGGAAGATTAGATCCTGCATAATTTAAGATGTAATTGTATTTAATATAAACATATACAGATGGTAAAATATCCTTTGAACAATAAAAACATTCAGTGATCACTCAGAAAACAAAAATCCCAAATCTGGCTCACATAGACCCAGAAACTCTGCCAAGCGAATTGAAGACAGTCAATCTCAACAAACTGAAAGAGCTAAAAGGATGAAAGAAAGGAGATTAAATGAGATGAAAATGTAATCCTATAGACAGAAAAAAACAGTCTAACTCTTAAAATCCAATAAAGTTGAAGAATAACACATGATAAGGAGAAATAAACATGGTACAGCAGTAGCAGCAGACTAATCATGAGGAAGGACAGCAGCAGAAGAGTCACTATAATTAATGTGAGCTGTAGGTTTAGTTGGAGGCTCATGAGAGAGAAGACAGAGAGCCTGTTTTCACTTTTTAAAGAACAGCCGCAGCAGCTCTGGCTGTCCTATAAAACTACTCTCCCATTTATTAGCTGAGTATCCAAGGTCTGTTAGAGGTCCTGAGGGCCGTTTGAGGCTCGGAGTCTGGGGCGTTATGCCTTGGAACTGCGTAAATGAGCTCGTGATGGGAGCGAGTTCAGCTAAAATTGTTCTTAGCGGCGCTCAAGTTGGCTCATCTTTCACATGCTGCCAGAAAGGGCGCCAATGTCCACGGCTCCCACGTCTTCCTGTTCCATCCATGATTCTCCTATTGTTAGGTCGTACAGCAGACCGTCGTCTTCACAGCGACTGTGCCGCAGTTTCTCCTTGAGCCTTTACTTTTGCCCAGTGCAGAAGAACAAATCGCTAAAGACTAAAGAACCATACAGTGTTTGTTTGTTTGTTTGTTTTTTGCATGTTTGAGCCCAATAAATACTACCTGCATACATGTTACATCACTGCCAATCATCTTCCAAAATGTAAAACCGTATTTTGGATTTCGTGTCATTTAGAAAAATCCTCTAATCTTTCAAAAATCAAATGTTCATATGATACATCCACCTTAAAAATTCAACGTTTTGCCTGCAAACATGCATGTTTGCGTGTAGAAGGCACGGCCATTTTTACTTCTCTAGTAAAAACAGTTTTCTCCTGGGACTATATTCCCTGGCGGAGGCATATATTTTCTTCCACATAGCTGGATCGATTAAATTAAGTAACTTCATGATGAGTTATCTCAAGCACGTTTGTAGTCTAGCGTACTGGAATGAGCTCGAACCAATGGCTGGAGAAAAAAATCTTAAATTTTACCACTCCAGTAATAGTTTTTTGGAAAATGATTAGCAGGTTGTATTTATTTGGCTCAAACACGCAAAACCACTGCTATGGTCCTTTAAAGTATCCAGTAAGTCTAAGCTGCATGTCCATCATACAGTGTATCTGTACTCCTCCTTCTAGTTGCCCACTGTTATTTTTTTTTTTATCTTTCTCCTCTTTTACCTTTTTCTTNCTCCTCCTTCTAGTTGCCCACTGTTATTTTTTTTTTTATCTTTCTCCTCTTTTACCTTTTTCTTCTTCCTGTCTGTTGTAACAGCTTTGAGAAGAAAAAGAAAAATGGCAACAAAAATAAGAGGATAGTTTTATAAGAGAAAGAAGCTGAAGGAAATGACAACCGCCTATGGATGTACCTGTCAGGAAAGAATGTCTGCAGAAAAGTATTGATCCAAGCAGATGAACCAGTGGTTAGTCTTGCTTTGCAGCGTATGAAGCATAGCTCTCTCTCTCTCTCTCTCTCTCTCTCTCTCTCTCTCTCTCTCTCCCTTCCTGCCTGCCGACTGCTTACAAGCTCAAAGCTCATTTCTGTCTGGCGGCGTGTCGTCTTGCTGCTGCAGACAGAGTGGACCTGAGACATGCGTGTGGCAGCCTGCCAACCTGTTTGTGTGTTTAGGATCACTGGTGTCTTTATCCACCCGCCCCGTGTGTGCGTTTGCGCGCGTGTGTGCACAAGAGCAAAGATTGGGTGAGAAGTCATATACTGGAGGCACACGGATGATCTCCGAACGTGGTTTGAGCGTCTCGCTAATCACAGCACGCGTGTATATGAGAAGAGACACGTCTACACATACAAATGTACACAAATTGATTCTAGCCTATTGATTTTGCAATTCTCTTGTGCCACGCGCCTGCAGTGTATGTTTCAAGATGAGTGTGTGTTGGTGCTTGTGTAATGTGTGGGAAGGGAAGCAGCAGCCAAACACATGGCAGCTCCATCAGTCTTGGTAATTGAGTTAATCTTTCCCGTTTAACTCAGTACTTTTCTGTGACCAAGCGGAACCTTTTCTGTTTTGCTTTTTTTTTTTTTTTTNTTTTTTTTTTTTTTTGTATTTCCCCACTATCTTATTGACTCCAGCCTCATACTTAACTTTAATTTGCTGGTTGGTTCTCATGCAGGTTGGCAAGGTTCACATTTGAAAATGAGGTTCAAATGTTATTTTGTTAATGGTGTAATTATTAAATGTATTAAAAAAGTTAATCACTTCAAGCTAAAAAAATGTAAATGCTTAAATGCTGGGCAGTGTGCCAAAAAGTATTACGCCTGTTTAGTACTGCAAAGGAGCTGTGTTTTCACCGCCGCACTCCTCATGTCTTTGTGCTGCAGGCGTGGCGGAGGTGATCGTGCTCGTTGGAGGGCGTCAGGCGATCGGGATGAACCAGCGCTCGCTGACGGCGGTCACCTGCTTCAACCCCCAGAACAGCAAGTGGTACCCGCTGGCCAGCGTGCCCTTCTACGACCGCGAGTTCTTCAGCGTCATCTCAGCGGGAGACAACATCTACCTGTCAGGTGAGGTGGATCACACACACACACACACACACTCATGCTGCATCTGCACAATTTTAGCTTTCCGTTGCAGCAATATAGTCAAACGGGAGATACCAACAGTCTGCGATCTATCAGGAAATAATCATGTTAAATTTTCCTGTTCCGGATCTCAGGAAGCTGTAGCCTGTCCCAGCATATCACAGGGTTATAGCACTCACACACACACACACACACACACACACACACACTAAAACTCATCCACATTCACACCTATGGTCAGCATCAACCCAGACCTCAACGAGCCCCAGTCCTGCCATGTAATTAATTGCTTTCATCTGATATTCCAAGTAGTTAGCAGGATAAACCTGCAGGTCTGAGGCTCGTTTGAGGTTGGAGATGGAGTCGGTTTAGAGTTTCCAGGGGAGATAGCAATTTCGGCACCTAGGATCGATACATTTCGAAGCCGTTCAAAACTTCCGGTTTTGAAGCGGTTTTGAAGTGTCTCGAAACATCAGTCATGTGACCAGCATGTCAGCTTTCCAGCCTGCTAGAATGCAGTTCAGCATTCTAACAGGCTGCACACAACCAATGTTAGAAACATTTTGAAACCACGTGTGTTTCAAGTGTATTGAAACTGTTTTAAAGATTTGAAATTGGCATACCGAGTTTCCAGTTAAACTATCCTGCGTGTGTTTGGACCATGGGAGGAAACCCACTCAAACATGGGGAGAACGTACACATTGCGATCTCGTTATCCAGACACGTTGTCGCGATACTGAGATATCACGTTATTGCAAATGTAAATGCTCACATAACATAATGCAATTGGAATACTGTCCCAAGCGTTAATCAGATCTCTGGTGGATTTCTACGAAAACTATCTCGGTGTAAAATCAGAACGTACAGTTGCGACACATTCATAAGATAAAATTCAGCTGCAAGATGAACATCTTACTGGCTCTGCCCACTCTCATTCATAAAGTTGTCCTGAGTGGAGTTCCAACTTGCCATACATATATATCCGCAGACAATGACAGCTCACAGAAAAAGTTATTTTATAAATGGACTAGTACAGTGTCCATTGAAAACGTGCCTGTTCGGACCGGGCCGGACTTCATGGTGTGTGCCGCAGCCTGCCATAAATGCCCATGGAGCGGAGCGTATGCTGTGGCGCCTGGAGCGTATCCTGCCGCTTGGACTACTTATTACCGGCACAGCTCAATTCAAGAACCGCTCATCCAAACAACTTCACATGCAAACTGCACGTCCTTGGGTCCTGAGCAATAAACCCGCTGAATTTCAACTTCATACTAGAGATATTGGTGCCACGGATGGACAGAGATTTCTGGCTTCTTCTGGTTAGATGAAGGTCATCCGTGGCGTCAGGAGGAAGGATGAGCTTCAATAACTCCTGAGATCTGATCAAATACCAGGCAGCATCCAGATAACCAGAACAAGCTGTAAATGGAAGTCCCATCATCAGATCATTTGCCAGATAATATGTCATAATGTATCCAGATACTGAGACTGCATTTTAATGCGAGGAGGGAAAGGGGCACAAACGCCACACAGGAAGACCCAAGGCGAGGTCAGGCTTTAAAAAACTTACAAACTATATCGTTTCCCCAGGTTTCTGAATAATTTTGTAAACCGAATATAGGACAAATCAGCTACATTGGACATTTAAATAGATAATTTAAATAAATAAATATGGAATAAAGCGTGTTTCTGAATATATTGTCAGTAACCCTGCTCGGAAAATTCAAATTGTAATCAGTCCTGACAAAGGGCAAAAAAACTTGTCATTTTCACTATGATTTGTCCCAAGTGAAGTTTTCCAGGTGATCATCCAGCTTTGTAAGGATCTCTGACCTCAAATCTAACTCACCTGTTGCTTTGAAAGCTTTGGTCTGCCAATCATCACTATAGCAACAGCTTCAGTGTTTCTCTTTTTCCTGTTTAGTCTCTGTTGAGTTTTTTTTTTTTTTTTTTTTTNTTTTTTTTTTTTTTTTTTCTGTCTGGCTTTACAGTGGCTGCGGTGTTCTAGCGCTGATTTTTGTTCCGTCGTGGCACACAGTGCTCTCTGTGAGAAACCTTTACCTTCCTCCTCCAGAGCTGCACTGAATTTCTCCCTCCACACTCCATTTGTGTCAGAATCCTGCACGGTATTCAGACCTTGACATCGCACCATGGAAATGCAACAGGATTTGTCCTGCGCGTACCTTTCCTCTCCCTCTTCATATAAATGTAAATTTGTGTTTGAGCATTTGGAACCGGTCTGCATGTGTCCGCTGGGACTCGGGCTGCCGGTGGGGAAATCAGAGGTATGTTGGCGAGCCAATCGAGCAGCTCTGGTCTGTAACCTTCCTCACACTTGGAACAGGGTCATTGCGTCACCGCTGGTGTTACATGTCAAACTGCACCGCCGTGAAAAGGCTGCAAGGCTGAAACAGGGACAGATTTGTAGGATAGCTGTTTTTGACAGTTAAACACAGAGCAAAAAAAAAACTTTGATTTTCATTCACTCAAGTTTTCCCCCTTCTGTCATTTATCTGTAAAGATTTTTCACAAATCACTTCCTCGCATTCATCATTTGTGCACCTCAAATTGCAAATAGTTTCCTGAAAGTGTTGTTGTTCCTTCATTGCTTTAATTTGTTGTGACTTGGACTTTTCTCTTTTGTGAAGACAATTTATAACTTTTGCAGGCATCTAAAATGACAAAATATTATGTTTAACTTCCAAAACTTGGATTATGTTCACATATCTCAGCCCAACTCCAAAATACAACTTTATTAAACCCCGGCAGCTCATTGTGAGACTCAAGGGGACAAGGACAAATGAAATGTTGTTAATTTGAGGGAATTAAAGGTCCCATATTCATGTATTCAGACAGACATCTCTCTCATCCTTTTAATCTCTCATCCATTTCTGACAGAGGTGTGTAGAGTAGCCAGAAACTGTACTCAAGTAAAAGTATTGTTACTTTATGATAATAGTAATTCAAGTATAAGTCAGAGTAGTCACCAAAATAATGACTTGAGTAAGAATGTATAAAAAGCTTACTTGAGTAGTGAGTAACTTTGATCAAGCTTATTCTTTAGAATAATCAACAAGCTATAAAGTCTCGTCTGAGGAAAAAAATGCAAAATAGCCATATGTAGCTTCTAACACAATCCAAATCATATCATATAAAGAAACAGTAGACAGTAATAAATCAAATATTTACCACAAATCATGACAATTCTGGCCTGGCCCCAAGACAGTTAGCTAGGTTAGCTTCATGAATTTACTCAGAATAGAACAGGAAAACTTGAGTTAGCATTAGCAGCAGCAGCTAGCAAAGTAGCTAACATTGCAGCTTACTGCCACATTTCCTCAAGTTCCATGTTGATTCTTAGAAGCTGAAATGTCATATTTTTAGCAAGACAAAGATGCAACGCTTTATGTGGCTGCTGGTTTTGGTAGACTGAACAGAAAACTGAATGTGTGGCCAGGGATGTGCCTCTTCTAAACCTCCTGCTGTTGATTCTGCCACGACTGTTCTGCTCCGGGTGAAACCATGGAAACGGAGGGTGGGGGCGTGGCTACTTCGTAGCTGAAGCAGACAGTGTAGTGTCTGACAAAGAGAAAAACTGAACGTGACTCAATTCAAATGGTGAAATCAAAAGTAACGCGAAGAGAGCGACCAAATATAATGGAGTAAAAGTATATTTTTATCTTCATAAATATATTCAAGTATGAGTTAAAATAAAACTACTCAGTAAAGTACAATTTTGTGAAAAAAGTTACTTAAGTAAATGTAACGGAGTAAATGGAACACGTTACTACACACCTCTGTTTTCTGTTAGAGTGGGAGAGTTTACACCTGGAAGTCAGTGGAGGAATCAGCCCAGATCCGATCTGTGAGATTAATCTAAAGTCTTCACAGGTCCATTTGGTTCCTTGGCCTGACTCAGGTCGGGTCCAGATTGTATTCAGTCTACCTGAGTTGGGTCTGGCCCTTATTGCCTCAGGTCTGTGTGTCAAAATGTCTGATAACCGAGCGGATCAGAACAAACCCAAGCTGGCTCCCAGCTCTGATGATGTGGTGCGTCATAATCGCTGCAGGGGAAAATGTGCTTTTTTGAGGTGAGATGATGAATGTGAACTGAAGTGCTGGAAAAATGGAGGAGAAAAGCTGCTGGTTAATTGTTGATGCGTCAGCTGCTGCCAGCTTTAGTGTTTTCTCTCTATTTCTGTTCGGTTCGACCACCTTCAGAGTCAGTCAGATTATCCTCGTGTCTATTTCAGTTGGACCTGATGGGATGGGTTGCTGTTTTTGGAAATTAATTTGAGTCTGTTTTGGGACCAAAAGTTCGAAACAGTGAAAACTTTTGCATTACAACAAAAAGCAGTCTCAGTATCTGGATTCATTATCTGGATAATATCATCTGATGACAGGATTTCCATCTCTCCTTTTCCGGATGCTGCCTGCATTATTCTCGTATTTCAGCAGACAGGCCGTTACCTGTTTAAAGGACCATACCGTCCATTTTGCATGTTTGAGCCTAATATATTCAATTTTCATACACGTAATATTACTGACAATCATTTCCCAAAGCATACTACTGGAATGCTGAATTAAAAATGTTTTTCCTACCTTCCAGACCTCCATTGGTTTCAGTTCATTCTGCTATTAAAACCAACTTGTTGATACTGTAAACGTTCTTGGGATAGGTAATCCATCATCACCAACAAGACGTGTATTCAGGTTTTTTTAGAAGTTATGTAATTTTAGTGTTTAAGCTCAATAAAAAGCGTGGAGTGAATGTATGCCTCCACCGGGGAATATAGTCCCAAAAGAAGACCTGCGTTTATGGAAAAATTTAAAGGACCGTGACTTCATAAGGCTGTGTAACTATTAGCAGGAGAAACATGGATTTTTAAGGTGGGTGTATCACTTGAATATTTGATTTTGAAAGATTAAGAGATTTAGCAAAATATCAGGAAAGCTGAAATACAGTTTTATCCCTTGGGAAATGATTGTCAGTTACGTAACATGTATGAAAAGTGAATATATTAGGCTCAAACATGCAAAATGGTCGGTATGGTCCTTTAAGCCCATCCTTCCTCCTCACTCTGTGGACCGTCATCCATTTTTAAAATAACTAATATCTAGCCCCTGTGCTTAGAAATCACTGGATGTATATAATTATTTTCTCTGTGCTGGAGGGAGTGTTTCCCTCTTGGGATGTTAAACATTTTCCGCCCACCAGTTTTTTCAATTTGTTCAGTTAATTGTACAAAAATGCTTCATCATATTGGTCATGTCGTCCTCACCAATTATCTTTGGAAACCTATAAATAAAGCAAAAAACATTTATTTATTGTGCAGTATTTTAATCATTAGCTACCATTGTCACTGTTTTTTGTGCATAGTCATTACATTCCTGCTGTGTAATGTATGGAAATCATATTCAGCCTACATACCCATATTAATCGGCCTTGTTATTTTGTGTGTATTTTTAGGCGGCACAGAATCAGGTGTGATGGTGGCAGACGTTTGGTGCTACATGTCTCTGCTGGATAACTGGAATCTGGTGTCTCGAATGACGGTGGCTCGATGCAAACACAACAGCCTGGTGTATGATGGCAAACTCTACACCATAGGAGGTCTGGGTGTATCAGGGAACCTGGACCATGTGGAGAGGTAAGAGTCACGAAGCTAAACAGGCAGGAGCTCCCAGCCGTGCACAACGTTACAACGCTCATTTGACAGCGCCTGTTTCCCACGAGCGTGTGGATGATTCTGCAAAAGTAGGCAGCTGCTGAGCAATCCAGTTTGAGCAAATAAATATTCAGGCTGTACAGCATAATGTGGCAGATGGTGTAGGATGCAGTGGTTGGTGCGGCATATTGTGAAAGCGGTTCGACAGGTTGGTTAGCATTTTCTGTGAGAGCAGAAGGAGCCGAGGAATGAGTCGAAGCTGGAACGTTTTAAATGGTCACAGCTGTGAGTGGTTGTGGAGTGATGGAGCGTTCTTTCTTCTCGCTTTGCTTACGTGCAGTGCATCGGTGTGAAGGTTTGCCATTCAGAGCGCCGTACTGCATCTCACATGTCAGCTGAAGGTCGTCCACTGTGTTCTGTTCGCATTCAGAGCTACTGAGTGGGTTACGTTTTCACACCTTTGTTGGTTCATTAGCGGGATTTACTTAACCCGTTTTGATGAAACTTGGCAGAAAGGGCCAGAGAAGAAGTCATTACATTTTGGTCTGGATCCAGATCCAAAAGCAGATCCAGGAATTTTTAAAATGTTTTCTTTACATTGCGAAATGGGCATTTTTCAGTGATTTTGTGTATTTATGTATTTATTAGTGTATTTATCCCAAATGTCAAACGGCCTAGATCCAGATAAAGATCTGGATCTGGTAAATTAAAACTATCTGGCCAGGGAGAAAATAATGGAATTAGAATGAATGGAATCACATTTATTTATTTAACAGGGATGAATACATACAACATTGCCACAGACGTGGAAAATGCAGTGTATTATAAGATGTCTAGCTTAAGCTAATTTGCAGTCCTTGTCCCTGGTTGGGCTTTTAAATACAATAAAACAATTTATACAAAATTCAGATTAAAACAGAGAATCAAATTTACATAAAAATTGTGTTTGTGTGAACACGTGACCTCATTAATGCTCACTTCTCTGCTGTCGCTGCTTCAGCCAGAGTTTGACTTTTGAATTAAACACCTTCAGGTCTGTCTGAGACGTGATTNCTGTCGCTGCTTCAGCCAGAGTTTGACTTTTGAATTAAACACCTTCAGGTCTGTCTGAGACGTGATTTCTTCTGGTAAAGAGTTCATACATGTGTTCCTGTGACTGAAAAGGATGATTGACCAGAAGTTGTTCTGCACATTGGGACTCTACAGTTCTGGCTAGTTACTCCTTTTGTTATGTTCCCACTGTAATCTCTGTTTAATGAGCTGAGACCCGTTTCTGCAGCCCATTTAAACATAAACATAGTTTATGTTTAAATAGTAATATTAAAGTTTTAAAGGGTGACACAGGTAAAAGCCGAGGAAGACTGACATCTTAAAAGATGCTATAACTGCCATTTATGAATGATGGAACATGGTTGTGTAACGATATTTGTTTTTATTGACACGTTGAGTCTCACACTGTGTTTTATGAATTCCGGCCTTTTTGTCTGGGCTTTTCAGCCTTGATGGAGGTATGATTAACAATAGTTTTTGCCTGTATTTCTTTAAATTCTTCAGCATCTTCATTATCTGCTGCACCAGTGCTTCCAATTCCTTGTTTTCCCCCCGTAAAGCAGGCTGTTTCTGAGCAGATCGGGGCTACATTCCCCACACGCCAGGCTGAGATTAACCAACGCAATCAAAAGTACATTACTGAGTATATTAGAGCAGGCCTCTGCCGCTCATTACCTAGCAGCTCAATTGATCTCCAAAGCTGTTCACAATGCACAACAGTCCTCCAAATGAAACAGCCTAATTTGATATTTCCTCATAATGCTGCCATACAGTGTCGTTATGACGGGGGTAGATGGAATATTTGCCCCGTAATGGAAATGCATTTGATTCCTCTGTCTCTGAGCTGCTTAATTTGAGAGCTGCCAGTGCATCATGGGCATTCATGCCTCCAACGAAATCAGCATTTCTCTGTGTGGTGCCTTTGTGTCTGTCTGTTCTCTTGTGTGTGTTTTTGTACAATCGTGGAGCTTCTCCGAGGCCCTCAGCAACTGGACTCAATTATCAGCACAGTAAAATTTTAACCTACTTTGCCTCTTTCCAAGAACTGCCAGAGGCCTCTTCTGTTCAGAATTACTGCCCTTCCACTGCGCTCACAAAGGCTGCACTGGCTGGGGAGAAATAACCCATTAACCCAGCAGAATACTCCGACTTGTAACAGGCAGGAAGAAAATGCATGGTGCTCAGTCTGAAGCAAAGCGTTTGTAACACAGGGTCAGGGTTGTGTTTGCCATTCTTATCATGTAAAATCTAACAGTCTCTCAAGCTGTTTGGGCAAATTGTCGGAGCAGACAACGGCCTTGTTTCTAAGCAACCCGGGCTTTTATTTAGTCCTTTTGTAAAGAGAGAGTACATAAGGTCTAAAGAGTCAGTATTCCAGGAATAGAACATTTTAACACCTGATGGTTTGTGCTTTTGGTGTTGGAAAGGGAAAATCTCTGACACCAATACTGACCAAGAAGTACTGAAAAGCTGCATTCAACATATATTCTTTTATATTATTTTCTTCTGATTATATGAGTGCATTGTTGATTGGTTTACCTTTACATCCATATATATTTTTGGGATAAGCTACCTCGATATTGTTTTTTTTTTTTTAGTGTTTATCTGAAGAGATGTCAGCTGTTTTAACCTGCAGACATTCATCACATCAGAAAAGCCTCTGAGGTCTTGTTTTACTTCCATATACAGAAATATGGGTGACATATTGTCTCAGATTATGCCAAATAACACACTTTTGAAACACTAATCAGTCATTATCAGTGAACCAATAATCTCTTCAGCTATACTTTCCTTCCTTTATTCAACATCTGTTGTATGAATATGATAATTCTTACAAATGAAATTGTGAAAAATTAAAATGTTTGCCATGTTAATTTTTCACAATTTTCCCAGAGCATACTGGGAAATTCCCTTTGCCCAACCTGGTAAATCCTGGGATGCTGCAATATATTTTAATGGAGACATGGATCAATATCTGGATCTGAGTTAAATTGCACCTGTTAATAATCCATCACATGATATACATATATGCCTGATTTTTTAAATTAAAGGACCATACCGTCCATTTTGCATATTTGAGCCGAATATAGTCCATTTTTATACATGTAACGTTACTGACAATCATTTCCCAAAGCATACTACTGGAAAGGTGAATTAAAAATGTTTTTCCTACCCTCCAGACCTCCATTGGTTTCAGTTCATTCTGCTATTAAAATCAACTTGTTGATACTTTAAACGTTCTTGGGATAGGTAATCCATCATCACCAACAAGACGTGTATTCAGGTTTTTTTTAGAAGTTATGTAATTTTAGCGTTTAAGCTCAATAAAAAGCGTGGAGTGAATGTATGCCTCCACCGGGGAATATAGTCCCAAAAGAAGACCTGCGTTTATGGAAAAATTTAAAGGACCGTGACTTCATAAGGCTGTGTAACTATTAGCAGGAGAAACATGGATTTTTAAGGTGGGTGTATCACTTGAATATTTGATTTTGAAAGATTAAGAGATTTTGCAAAATATCAGGAAAGCTGAAATACGGTTTTATCCTTTGGGAAATGATTGTCAGTAACGTAACATGTATGAATATTGAATACAGTATATTAGGCTCAAACATGCAAAATGGCCGGTATGGTCCTTTAAGATTGGTATTTTAATTAAAAAAGAATAGGTAAAAATTCTACAAATGTCGTATCTTGTAATGTTGAAGAAATAAACTTCCTGTATCTGGATCCCAATCCAGATTTTGCAGTTCTCCATCTTTCCATTTTTCTTGCATCAGTTTATTTCTACTAATATTGTCACATTTCCCCTGAGCTTTTTATTTAATAACTATTGTAGTTATTAAAATGTGTGTGTGGCTTTATCATTTTGGCTCACCAGCCATGTGTATGTGTGTGTGTGTGTGTGTGTGTGTGTGTGTGTGTGTGTGTGTGTGTGNACCAGCCATGTGTATGTGTGTGTGTGTGTGTGTGTGTGTGTGTGTGCATATGTCGTAGTGTAAAGGCACAGTTTTACCAGCTGCTTTAACTGGTAGCTTCCATATTCTGCATTCAGAAACAATAAATAAAATAAATACAATCAAACACCCATCAACCACATGTTCTCTGTGAGAACAAACGAAAATTATTCTTTTACTCTTTTCCCTCAAATATAACAAACCTTGTGCTAAATCCATATCATCATTATATGCAGTTTTCTCTGCGAAATTACGTTTCTCTCAAGTTTAAGTTGGGAGAAAGAAATTAAATAAAGGTTTCCAATTTAAAAAGCTATTTTACACTTGGACATCTTGTAATATTTTCCCTGCTGCTTTTTGAGAAAGATTAACAGGCAAAGTGTTGAAACTCAGGATCATATAATATTCACAAAATCAGACTTTATGCCTCTAGAGACAAAATCCATCTCTGTTCTTTATCCAGTCTGTGAAGCAAAGCAAATGTAGCTGCTTATACATTATTTATGCTAGAAGTTTTTTGGGAGATTTACTCATATGCAGATACAGTTGTTTATCTTATTTCACACTCTCCTCCTGACATAAATCCCACAGCCAGGAAAAATGATTGTGTACGATATCTTTCAGGCCATTTGTAAAGTCATTTGTTCACATCTGGCTTGATAAATGAGCCCATTAAGTGCCAGTCGTTTATTTTGTAGCTATCTACCAGATTTGGCAGGTGTGGCTACTTTGTGAAGCACAGCTGGCTCCGCTGCAGCCCAGCATCCTTCAGCCAAAACTCTACAGATAGCGGCGCATCCAGCGGCGAGAAGCGCTGGCCAGCAGAGATAAGGCGGCTCTGACTCAGGCCTTCCTTCCCTCTGCGCCAGGATGAAGAGCCGCACGCCGTACGGGTCTGAGGTACAGTTGTAATATGCCAGGCTAATAACACGGCGGAGTCATTAGTCAGCGTGAATGAATGGCTGCCTTGTTTGATATGCAGACGGCTGCTGGGGATTGTATCTGAGGGCTGAGGAATGGCGGGAAGCGGCGCTGCAGCCAGGGTTGATTTGTTCTGTTTTGTTGAGTGACTGACGACGCCGATGCAGAGATTGTTTACACACGCAGATGCACAATCAATTTAATTTTGCGTGTATGAGTGTGTGAATGCACACTTGGACATTTGCGTAGTTATTGTTTTGTTGTACAGGCAGTCCCCGGGTTACGAACAAGTTCCGTTTCCACGGCTGTTCATAAGTCAGATTTGTACGTAAGTTGGAACAGTTACGTAAGGTGCGTATCTAGCGTATATATTTTACCTTTCTATANGATTTGTACGTAAGTTGGAACAGTTACGTAAGGTGCGTATCTAGCGTATATATTTTACCTTTCTATATATAAGAAACATTAAAGAAACACTTCCGGATATCCTAAAACATCGTAAACATAATAAAACAGTACAGTATAGTAATAATAATAATTATGCGGCGGCGGTGCAGCAGCGCATTGCTGATGACGCACAATGTTTTGACATTTGTTGCAAAGTAGTACACCATTCATTATTACGAATCATTTTATGTAACTCGAAAAGTTTTTAATTCAATAGGCTTTATGGCGGTCTGTTCGTAAGTCGGGGACTGCCTGTATCTGTATGTACAAATGTAAAGCCCTTATTGTGTGTGTGTGTGCATGCGTGCGTGCGTGTGTGTGTGCACACCTCGGTCAAGGTCTCTCACCCTTCAGCTCCGACTCTCAGCACACTGACTCCTGATTTGTAGTCCTTCCTCCTCTCGTCTCTCCATCCATCTCACGGAGGGTTTCACGCTTCTAACCAGGAAATTCACCCACATTCACAATTATGTCTTCAATCAGAGCCATCTCAGAGCTGGTAGGATGCAGCATTTCTTTGGGCACAGCAGGAGGCCCAAATCAGCTCTCGGAGGACTGAGACGGCCTATTTCAGCCCCCGCGCTTTCCCGCTAATGACTGAGAGGTTTTTAGGGATTGCAGCGACAGAGTTCAGGAGGCTTTTAAGTTGCAATCAGGTACCCAGGGCCTGCATGCTCCTCAGCATGTTGATCCTTTGGCAAACCAATATGATTGCAGATATTGAATAATTCATGGGTGTCTAATGATGTGTCAATCACAGATGGTTTGTTTTATTTATTGGGCGCATGCACAGGTTTATGCATCCTCCAAGGTCTATTGCAAGTTAATATTGCATGAAGACTGTTAGCAACATGACACTGAGTATAGCAACTAGCTCCTCTCATCAGGGATGTTTAGCTGTTTGGCTAGCAAATTTGGATGAGGGAAGGGCCGTTTACAAAACGACCTGCAGCATGTGCACATAAAGTACACACACCCACAGTGTTCATGTGTTGTTTTTCACTAGTTTCATTACATAACGACACAATTACACAATTGCTGATGTTGTGAAAGCGTCTCTGCTCTTTGCTGCTGTGCACGGCTACGCAGAACTGATTGTCAGAATCGATGGTTTTCCTGCACGAAGCACGTTGAGCTGCAGCGGTGCAGTCAGCCTTGCTGTTTCCTGACCCCCACGCTGCCTGTTCTGAAGTTCAGATCCATCACAAGCCGTGTTTTAGGAACTCAACTGAAGTGAGCATAGTGGCTAAGCTAACACTCCTCATACATCACAACAACAAAAAGTCACCGCTTTGCTAATTACACTATACTATATAATTACGCTATAATTACACCCCACCGTTAGCTTTTTTCTGTCACAGGAAGTATAGCTAGCTAACACTCCAGCTGCACTCCAGAGTCAGCATCACTTTACATCTTAAATCAGCTGATTGGCTCTCCTCCTCCTCCTCCTCCTCCTCCTCCTCCTCATGTGACTTGTGACTTTCTTGATATTCACCCTTGTGTTTCTGCTTCATTGGTGAAACAAATTTATTGCGTTTCCATCACGTCATCATGCAGCAATATCGTGATATGACAAATTTAAAAGATTATACGTATTATCGTGACGCAGCCAGAGTATTGAGATATGTGTTTAATTCGATCCCGCTCGCGTGTGTAAAAGGCGATGGACTAAATATTAGGAGCATCTTTTTATAGTGATGATGATGCTCCTGTTGTCACCGTGACAACAGAAGCTGATTTGATGTTTGCATTTGATTGCAGAAGTCTACTTAATAAACTTGTAAGTCTTTTCTTGCCTCTCTGCTGGAGCTGTTCTCTTCACATTAAGTGCCCTTTAAATTGGCTTAAGGGAGATGAACTGTATTGCCTTGACGACCTTGCAAGAAACATGAAATAGCTCCTGGGAAATTTCATCAACTCAACCATGACCAAGAACATACACCGAGATGAAGATTCCAGCGGGAGGCTCCATCATGCCTCACGCTGCACAGTGGAAACCTTCTGTGGGCTGCTTCCTGAACTGACAAGTCCTTAAGTACTCTATATCTGGGAGTGGTGGTGTGCTGCTGGGCTGCCACTCACCCAGAGAAAGGTCTCCTTCTGTGGGACACCAGGGATGGGAGAGACCCCACTTTGCACGTATAGAAGAAAGAGGCTGTCTTTTTTTTTTTTTTNTTTTTTTTTTTTTTTGAAGTCGGGGAGTTGCGGTGAGGCAGCGTTTGCCTCCTGGCTGCCCGTATGAGCGCTCTCTGACAGGGATCTGATCCTTTGACTGCAGCAAAAAGAAGCTGTCAGGCAGCCTCACAGAGGAGCTCACCGCCGGTCCATTCAAACTTAATTCACACGCTGCAGCTCACCTGCAGATCCCTACTTCCTGAATGCAGATGCAGTTTGCACGCATACACCCATGGAGAATACAGGGCTGAGCAGCAAACTTAATTTATCAAATTACAGATGTTAGGATTCTCTTAGGGCGGCTGGGTGGATCAGTGGTTAACTGTCACCTCAAAGCCCTGATAAGTTCATTCAACTTAAAAAAAAAAAAAANAATACTCGAGTATAAGCCAAGTTTTTTTTTTTTTAATATCAAATTTCACAACAGGGTTGGCTTATATGCAAGTAAATACAAGGAAACAAGGATACAAGGAAAGGTTCTACCCATTTTGGGGGGTATGGCCAGACGAAGATGTCAGTGATGGCGGAAGTGGGGGCGAATAAGTCCATAATGGTCCGCTGTTTCCTGTTTCTTCAGGCCAACAAAATTAGAAGAGAATACAAAATTAAGTTTGCTTGGTTTAAGTTAAGTTTCATTAATATTACATTGTGCAGCGCAAAGGCCACCGGCGCCCATCGCCACCGGCCGGCCCACCGATGGCTGCGACCCACCGGGAAAAGTCCTGCCTCTCCCGATGGCCAATCCAACCCTGACTTAGGATAAATCTGTCAGAAGTGATCAACATTCACTGATGTATAGAAATTAATTATCATTATAATTACCTTTATCAAGGTAAATATGACAGCTTACATTTTAGATGGTATTTTGCAGACTAACTCGCACAGTGCAGTGAACACATGCAGAAATACACACATGGAAACTCACACTCAACGTTCCAGCAGGACAATATGGAGATGTTCTTTGTCCTTACCGGCTTCCTGCCCGACAGCACTCTCTCTTGGAGACAGCGGGAAAATAATCACTAGCTTGATGATGCTAATAACAACGGAGCGCCCCACTGCTTTGGATCCCCGGGTGTTTGAGAACCTGCAGAAAGGAGAGGAAGAGGAGGAGGAGGAGGAGGAGCGAGCCAAGCGGGATGTAAGCACTTCAGAATCAAGAGGAGGAGATGGGAGGAGTGCGAAGATGCTGCAGTTCACAATTCAAATGGATCCCAGCCTTTTCTGAAGACCCTCTGACCTCAGCGCAGCGGTGACCCCATGAATCCAGGAGCTGATGTGCTTCATGCATATGTGTGGGTGTTGCAGCGTAGATGTATTTCCATGTACTAGGTCAGACAGTGCCTGGAGTGGACTTGGTAGGAGGCGGGGGTGGGATGAGGACTAGCCGTGCCCAGTAGCCCCGCAGCACAGCGCTGTGGTTACGGNAGGCGGGGGTGGGATGAGGACTAGCCGTGCCCAGTAGCCCCGCAGCACAGCGCTGTGGTTACGGGCCAGCAGGCTCCCAGTGCCCCCCTGCTGTGCTGGTTGCCCCCCTGCTGAGCTAATCCCCTGCTCCTCAGGATTAAGCAACTTCACAACTCTGGCCCCTACTGTGCTGTCAAGGCTGTGGTTTACCCTCCAACNCCCACCATCCCTCCCCTTTTCTCACACACACTCCCTCATTACCCCTCCATGGTACCTTGTTCCTTTCTGAAATGTCAGTGCTGATTTTCAGTTCTCACGTCTCTCTCTCTCTCTCTGCTGTAGCCACACCACACTCTTTGATCGGAGGAGGATTTCTCAGATGATTAAATCATCCACAGTCCAACTCGCTGGTGAAAACCTCGTCTCCTAACTTCTGCTCTTTCATTACTTTATATCAGCATTGGAAAGTGTTAATCTGATGATGCATATTACACGTTGCACTATACTATAGATACTTTCTCTTGCTTTAATTTCTATAATCTACAAGCTATTTAAGTGTGGTGGAATGTTAGCATGGAACTCCTGAATTATGGAAACATTGAGCTGCCATGGTGGAGAAAAAATATCGCTGTAGTTTCTCGTTATAACGAGAAAGTTTCACGAGAAAATGTTTCGCCATTCATCCAAATGGTTTCGTCAGTCCAAATTCATCGTTTGGATGAATGGTGAAATGTTTCAGAATTTAAAAAAAACTTGAATCCAGTTGACCTGACTGAGTTTTCATACTATATATCTGCCCGCCTGGATGATTGAGAATCTTCAACAAAAGATGGATGAGAGAGCTATTTAAAAATATGATCAGCGAGTTAGAAACGTTCACATGCAGAGAGAAACTACTGATATGTTGTGTGAGCGTTTATCTCTCATCAGGACACATATTTTTGTCGGGCGATCACGGAGAAGTGGGACTTTTGCTTCTGTAAAGGCAGCCCGTCACAGAAACACGTCTCGATTACATTATAACGAGAAAATTATCACGTTAAAACGAGAAACTTATCACGTTATAACGAGAAAATTATCACGTTAAAACGAGAAACTTATCACGTTATGAGAAAATTATCACATTATAACAAGAAAATGATCACATTGAAACGAGAAACTTTCTCATTATAATGAGAAAACGATCACCTAATAACATGAAACTTTCTCATTATAATGAGAAAACGATCACCTAATAACATGAAACTTTCTCGTTATAATGAGACACTACAGCGATATTTTTTCTCCACCGTGGCAGCTCAGCACTTCCGTACCGAATGAACCACGTAGCTGCTAATTTAGCTCCAAATTGGAAATCCAAAAGTGCGTCTCTGTTTTGTCTGTTTTGAAACAGGCAGTGCAGTGATTATGGCTTTTTCTTATTTTTTGTGTACATGCACACGAAATCCTTTCCTAGATTCACGGAGAAGCTACTGAAACTACTTTGCAATGATTTGGGGCTCCAGGGCGAAAAGCGAACGGGCTGGAATCATCCAGATCCTCGCATCTCTTTCTCTTCTCCACGTTCCCACATCCCCTCTGTCCTCCAACTCATTTTGTCTTTTAACCACGCTCCCTCCATCCCCTCACGGTGCTGATTAGGGAGAAATGAAATGATCAGTCATATTTTCTGACAAGGCCGGATGATGTCATCTATCTGACACGCTCGAACAAAGACGGCGCGTCTTTGTCGATGTCTTCTTGTGGTCGCCGAGGTCTCTGGGACAGGGAGAAAGATGGTGCACAGAGCACAAAGGTGAGTGTGTTCCTGTGTGTGTGTGTGTTCAGTTTCGCGGAAGCAATGGCGAGTGATGGCGGTTGTGCCCGGGGACGGTATTAGAGAAAAGGCAGAGAGGTTGCAGGTAATCAGTAGTATGAACTGTAAGCGCTTCCATCTCGCTGATAAATGATGCACTGGAACTTTGGACAATTTCAGCCTTTACCAACAGGCAAGTCATTTTTCCTCTCGCCTTCTTTCTCCTTTTGTGCCTTTCTCTATCCTCTATTTCTCTTTCACCCTCCATCAAAGACACTCTTAGGCTCCATTACACCATGTTTTAAAATGCGATCTGTATCCTGATAACCGGATAACCTGCTGACCGGCTGGTGTTGTGATCGCTTCTCAGTCAAACTCAGGAGTAAATGGTCTTTTCCAAGTCCATAATCTGCTGCAAGGCCGAGTTTACACTTTAGATTAACGTGCATTTTAAAGGACCACAGGTTGAAAATATTATCTCGCTTTGACTTCTTACTCCTTCTTCTTAATAAAATTATTTTGAATCAGGTGTTGTGACTTGCTGTAAATACACTGTAAAATGTGACAAGTTGATCTTACTTAAAAAAAAATATAGGAAACCGATTGCTTTGAAAAAGGTAAGTAAATATAACTATTAGTCTTAAGTTATGTTTACTCTTTGTCTTGAACTTAAGACTATATAGTTATAGTTACTTACCTTTTTCAAGGCAATCGGTTTCCTAGATTTTTTGAAGTAAGATCAACTTGTCACATTTTACAGTGTAGTTATTCATGATCAGTTGCAACAGGAAATCAGAATCAGATTTATTGCCAAGTAGGTTTTCACATACGAGGAATTTGCTCTGGTGCTTGGTGCTCAGGAAGGAAAAGAAAAATATACAAGATAAATACAAATATACGGTCAAAAATGTACAGTGTACAAAGGATGTACAAAATACAATACAATACAATGTATACAATATTGTATATTATATATATTGTATATACATAAGGGATGTACAAATGTACAAAGGATGTACAATATACAATATTGTATGTACAATAAACAATCTTACATCCAGCGATGATTTTATGGATATTCATTTCTATTCTTATCTGTATTATTATTATTATGTTATCCTCAGAATGCATCTTTTAAATGTTTTAATTCTGTTTGCTTATCATATTGCTTATCAATTTTTGTATTTAAAATTATGGTCCCCAGAAAGATTACCCTGTAGAATGTGACAAGTTGATCTTACTTAAAAAAAAATCTAGGAAACTGATTGCCTTGAAAAAGGTAGGTAAATATAATAAATATGACTATTAGTCTTAAGTTCAAGTAGACATAAAGTAAACATAACTTAAGACTAATTACTTACCTTTTTCAAGGCAATCAGTTTCCTAGATTTTTTTAAGATCAACTTGTCACATTTTACAGTGTAGACGGCTTTAATAGTGCAACAATCCACCTCCTGAGATGCAATTATAGTGCAGAGAGAATCCAGACGAAGAAAACACACCTTAATGCAAAGTATAAACGTAACTCCCAGCATCAGATTATCCAGATAACATATCCAGATACAGAGATTTTATTATAATGCAAGGTGTAAATGGGGTTGTAGTCTCTCTCTCTCTCTCTCTTTCTCTCTCTCTCTCTCTCTCTCATATCAGGCTCCCAGTCAGTCAGGATGCAGCAGTGTGTTTCTGGTTAATTATCGGCTGTCAGAGTGTGACAGATGCCGCAGAGATAGTTGGCAGTCAGTCCGCCGTCCCCCCTCAGGAGGAAGCAAAAACTGACCTTTAGCTGAAGCGTAGCTCCAGAAAACCATCGTAATACGCCGCCGCCCCTCCTCTACGGCAGCTGGGGAGGGATGGACAGGTGACAGGATTAGTTGTTATAAATAGATTCATTGTATGTATGTGTGTATTCAAGGTGAACGCACACTCGCAGTTCTATTTTCAACTTTTCTACTTTATTTTACTGTTATACTTTTATATTTCTGCTATGGGAGGAAGTTTGTGTTTCACATATTTGCATATGTCTTAATTGAAAGCGGCTGTGCTGAACCTTGGCTTTGGGATTCTTATTGAAGTGACATCAGTGATTTTCAAATCTGTTTTTCCTCACAACCAGGACTATTGTATGGAATTAAGTTGCAGCTAGTTTAATGAACGCTACTTTTTATTCTGTTTTCTGAGACGTCGGTGTTGATTTTCACCATTTCCAGCCTACGCTATCTTCACTACAAAGTCTGCAGCTTCCCAGGAAACAAAAAAAGCAACTTCCTCAGCAACAATTTGGCTGTTGATTTTAATTTCAACCCCCTCCAAACTCTCCCCGCCGCCGCCGCCGCCCCACCCCCGCCCCACACCACCCGGCACGACTGCTATCAGCACAGGGGTTTATGTTCGTAATGAATTGGGGTCTCAGCTTTCAATCTCCCGTCTGATTTTGAAAAGCGTGGAGCAGTAATTGGTGTACGACCTGCACCACCGGCGGCACTCATGTCCCCTGTCCTATGTGACATTCCCATCCAATTAAATCTGCATCTACGCACACACACACACACACACACACAGGTNATGTGACATTCCCATCCAATTAAATCTGCATCTACGCACACACACACACACACACACACAGGTGCGCACTAACAACCACACACTCTCCATTATCACAACTTTCTTCCTGAGAGTCTTTCAAGGTGTCTTTTCAAGTTTACAGCCCAAGTATTCAGCATATATCTATATCTAAATCTACATCTATGCATATGCTGCATGTGTACATACATACATACATACGTGTGCAGACAGATTGTTGCTGTATGGGTTTATTCACAATGATTGTGGGTAAATCTGTCGACAGATGGATGGCTCTCTGTTTCGCAAGGATTAGCTGAAGGTGACTGAAAGGTGACAGGTCCGTGTCCATCTGTGTATGTGCAGAAACAGTCTGGCGTGTGCATGTATGCATGGTGTGTACACGTATGTCTGTTATTAGCCTGAAATGTGCTATAATCCATCAGTTAATGAGTTTTGTGTGTGTGTGTGTGTTCTCCTATAGTGATGAGAGTGGGGAGTGTTGGCATGTGTGTGTGTGTGTTTCTGTTGGCTGACCTTGACTTCAGTCTGTCAGACGAGCACAGTTTGAGGCGTCCACACGGAGAGCAAGACGACATCACATCTCCAGATGTCATCATACGCTCAGTCTGTCAGATGTTTATGCCACAAGCAAATAACAAGCAAAATGGCTGTGCCTTCAGGAAAATAAGAGAGGTTTGGGAACGCGTGTGAGAAAGTGTGCCAGGGGTTAAACGATCGCTGATGTGTCTGCATTATTTCCTGCTTTTAATTAATGTCTTAATTCGCTTTCCTTTGATGAGTCAGTATAAGCATGTTAGCAAAGAGATGCTACCTTTGGGATATAAATACCAAGGTGTTAATTTACATTTCTTAGCAATACTGACCCCTTACGCTACAAGGTTGGACAGGAGAATTCTGTGGAAAACACTGATGTGACAATTAGCAACGCAGACTGACGGGAATGTACAGTAGGTATAAACACCTCTCACAAGCAGGAAAATGTGCAGAAATGCATAATAAATGTCATATTAGCAAAGAACATCTTTTACCCAGGGATCTCATGTGATTTGTAATAACTGCTGAAGTTGTTTGTGATCTTAATTCAATGCAAATATGCCACATCTTTAATTTAGAAAGCTAAAATTCCACCTACTGTATTTTGGAAAACAGAGGTCATGTGATCACATTAGTCCCATACAAGTCAACATCTCTAACTGGGGAAGTTGAGGTCTTTATTTATGCTGAGGGATCCAATATTTGTTTGCTGATCCTTGAGATTTTATGAATAAATTGAAGTGAAATACAGACTTTGTGTGCAAATACATCCTCACGAATAACAGACTCTGGTGGGTTGTTCATGTTGCTCCATGTCTGCTGAATGTATAAGTAGGCAACTGTGTGCTAGCACATTAGGAACATTGACTTATGCTGTGTTTGACAGACCTCGGAACTCAGATTTTTCCGACTTCCTACTTGGAAAAATGTGTTGGAACGGCACTTAAAGTCAGAGCTCCGGCTGGGAAACTCGGACAAAATGATCTACCCCGACTTACCGAGTATGACATCACTCAACATGGCAGCGCCGTGGAAGCGAGCTTTATGAATGGAAATGATCAGTTAAAAGGTGAATAAAGTATTTTTTCTTGCATGAAATTGAAAGAAAAAGGTCAGAATATATCGCCATAGTAACTATCTATTTGGTATAACTGTTTGCCGTTGATACCTAAGTGTAAATAATTTCATATGAGTTCTCTGCACAAAGTTTAATACCGACTGTGATTAATATCATTATAAAACAACACAACCAAACAGTCCTGTAGTCTAACTTTACTTTAGTTAAAAAAAAAAAAATCATCTATGATTCCCATGTCGCTTCGCTCCATGATATCACTATTTTTGAACATTAGCAGGATAAAGTTATTCTAAGATACAAGGCCAATGTGAACAACATTATCTTGTTATTTTAGTTGAGAAATAACGTGTCTAATGGTGACTTTTCAATTTTGGAGGATTTCTGCTTTCTTTAAAAAAAAAAAAAAAAAAAAAACAGGAATTAGAAGAAGAATTACCCAGCATGAACCATAATACAAATTTGTCTTGTTCATGAGTGGTGCTAAAGCTGTAAAATCTAATAAAATCCAATACAGCAGGCCTCCAGTAAATCCTATCAGAGAAGCACTGATTTAACTCTAATTCTGAGGCTGACAGTGTTATATTGGACTGAATTATATTACCTGTATATAAAGGTGTTTGAAGTGTTGTGTACACCCTCATTTACATACATAAGGGGTAAATATTGGATTGCATTCAGGCTGTAAATGAGATCCTATTAAATTCAGCGTATATGAGAGCTGTAACTCACGTCTCTTAGCAACGACACTGCAGCGATAAATTGGTTTGATTTATGTTTATTACAGCAGTGATGTACCTCGATTTCTGGACCTATTTTGTCGCTGTGTATTTTACTCTGGAGGATAAGTAGCCAAACGCAGGACAGATTCGCATTCTGGGAGGTATTTATCTGTCATATCAGAAACATCAGCAGTAAACAGAAAAGAAAACTCTCCTGTTTTCCTGGAATCAAAGAACAAGGTCATCTTCTGCAAAAATCTGTTGAAGAAGAGACAGATGCCAAATTTTGCAACGGAAGTAACCTGAGAGGCCCTGAACGCAGCGCAGCGAGAAAACAGGTTGCGTTTTTAGAAAGGTGTGCCGCCCCCCAGCGTGAGCCAACCTGCTGACTGACGATATCTATACACCAGCTTTGATTGAAAACACCAACTTCTCGTGCGGAGGTGCTGTACTTTGGGAAAATCGTTAACTAAAGATAGACGTGGATGCGGAAGTGGATTATTTTTGTACCAATCAAAGCAAAGTCTGTCGAGTAGAGAAATAGATCGGTGAAGGAGGTGAGGTGATGGTGTTTTTGTGTGTGTACATGTGTGTAAGTGTGAGACAGCAGGGTGATGGTGGAGGTGTGGGCGCAGGACTCACAGTGTGTGTATGATGTGCTGTCACACAAACACACACACACACACACACAGATGCCAGCTGACATGACACACACAGACCCTCATTCTCTCCTTTTCCTGTCCTGTTGCTGAGCACCTTCCAGGTACAGGAAGCTGTTAGCGTTTAATAGTTCGTTACAGCTTTCATTAAAAATAACTTTATTAACAAGAGTGAGTAAGACGAGTCGGATGATTTCAGCTTGTGAGCAGATTTTATCTCACAAGTGTGTTCAAGCTGAAAGATCGACTATACAAATGGAGGAGGACAAGCTGAAACCACATGAAGTTACTTCTTAAAGGACCATACCACTCATTTTGCATGTGTGAACCTAATATATTCAATTTTCATACATGTAACATTAATGAAAATCATTTCCCAAAGCATACTACTGGAATGGTGAATTAAAAATGTTTTTCCTACCTTCCAGACCTCCATTGGTTTCAGTTCATTCTGCTATTAAAATCAACTTGTTGATACTGTAAACGTTCTTGGGATAGGTAATCCATCATCACCAACAAGACGTGTATTCAGGTTTTTTTAGAAGTTATGTAATTTTAGTGTTTAAGCTCAATAAAAAGCGTGGAGTGAATGTATGCCTCCACCGGGGAATATAGTCCCAAAAGAAGACCTGCGTTTATGGAAAAATTTAAAGGACCGTGACTTCATAAGGCTGTGTAACTATTAGCAGGAGAAACATGGATTTTTCGTATTTGATTTTGAAAGATTAAGAGATTTTGCAAAATATCAGGAAAGCTGAAATACAGTTTTCTTTGGGAAATAATTGTCAGTAACATAACATGTATGAAAATTGAATATATTAGGCTCAAACATGCANTCTTTGGGAAATAATTGTCAGTAACATAACATGTATGAAAATTGAATATATTAGGCTCAAACATGCAGAATCGCCGGTATGGTCCTTTAAGTCCCATTCTAAATTATATGAACATGCTGAAAAAGTTAGTAAAATCCTTGCTCAACAGATTAAACAATCTACAGCTTGTAATGCAATCTCAAATATTCGTTTACAGAATGACCATATTTCTAATGATGAGCAAGAGATTAATAATGAATTCAAGACGTTTTGCACTTCATTATATTCCTCAGAAACGATATATAACCCAACTACAATAGGCTAATTTTTCTGAAAATATAAATCTTCCTCAGCTGGGAAAGTCATCTATGGAACACCTGGAAGAACCTTTGTCTCTGGAGGAAACAAACTTCTGAGCTGCACAGATTCAGCTAGCTGAGACTGGCTGCACATGCATTATGAAACATGTTCTGCAAGCATTTACACTTAGATTAACACGCATGCAGATCATGTTAGAGCAATGTGTAAATACGTCTTTGGAGACAAGTGAGAATGAGATGCCAGCAGTTGAAGAACATCACACGTCCCTATCAGCATCTGACCCACTTTTTTTTTTTTCTTTTTTTTTTTTTACATTCTTGGCAAACATGAGAAATGTTAATGTAAGCAAATGATGCTTATGTGTTTATGCAAATTCACTTTTTGTCCTTCAGGCCACAGCTGATTCACCGCTCTCACGCTGTCCTCAGGCCAAATCAACGCTCAACTCATTAGTCCTGTCAGAAAACACAGGGAGTGAGGGAGTGATTCTCTCTCTCTCTCTCTCTCTCTCTCTCTCTCTCTCTCTCTCTCAAGTTTTCCTCTCTCGCCAATGTACACAAACGTATGATGGCGTATTAGTGCCATATGAAGAAAAAAAAACAAGGTGCATTATTTCGTTTTTCTAAACATGCAAATTTGCCAGTTTAAAAACTCACAAATTTGCATATTTATAAACTAGCAAATTTGTGTTTTTAAACTCAAAAAAATAATAAGGGGAATCACCACCTTACATTGTGACTATATGTCTGCAGNTTTTAAACTCAAAAAAATAATAAGGGGAATCACCACCTTACATTGTGACTATATGTCTGCAGTAATTACCTTATTAAATTATACCTTATTAAGAAACCATTTTTTGCAATTTTCGACAGGGATGCAGTTTTCGGCACAACACCGGCCTGATCGAGCCTCACAGTGATTCAGCTTGGAAGTGGGCAGCGGAAAGAGGAACTTGCTAAATAAACCAGAAATGAAACAGACAGAAGATGCATGTAAAGATATAATTAATCTATATTTCTGTTGACCAGCTGTAGACGACGGTATATCAGCGTTATGACCAGAGCCACTTAACCAAAGCAACACTTTGCTTTGGTAAGAAACAAGCCATTTTTGGTTTTTCAAGCATGTTAAATTTTTGTTTCTGGTATAACCACCACTTTTACCCACATCCATGCTGCAACCTGCAGTCTGCATGCATCTCAGAGAGAGAGAGAGATGAATGTGTGTTTGAAACTTAGGGACATGAGTTGCTGCTCGATAGAATCTGGAGCATCAGCATCTCTTCTGGCGATGCATGCATTTCCTTTCTTTTCTTTTTTTTTTTTTTTTTTTTTTTTTTGCTTGGACTCCGTGTCAGAGGTTAGCAGGCTGCTGTGAGTCTGTGCAGCGAGAGAAGCTAGAACACCAAAATTTACTGAAAAGGGTTTTAGGCGATGGTACCAGTAAAGTTTAAAGTCCTGTTTATGCATCATCCTCCAGTTCTAACGCCTGGCTTTTATGAGCTCATGTGAGGAACGAGTCAGTTCGGCGGTTAGCACTGCACGCCGCTGCAGCTTGATGCTCTCTTCTGGCCCGTAATGGCTCTTTTGTCAGCGTCGAGGCGTACAGAGCCCGAGTGCTTTTGTTACCGAGCTCTGTGTTTTCTTTTCTCTCTCTCCCCCTCCAGCTCTCCTCTCTCTCTCTCCTCTCATTCTGTATATGATGCAGTTTGTATCTCAGGGGAAATGGATGCTTGTCAGTATCTCAAAGACTGGCAGCCCATCTATTATAGTTTATCGTGTGTGTGTGTGTGTGAAAGAGAGATACAGCAAAGAGAAAGGCAGGGTTCATCATCCACTCTCCCCCTGCAGGTAACCATATTAGTGAATTGGCTGAGCCGCTTCAGGCTTCTTCTGCGTGATTAGATTGCATCGTGTGCGTGTGTGTGTGTAGGAGGGAGAAATAAACACACACAAAGAGACAGACAGCTAGTGTGCGTACTGCATGTAGGTCGTGACAGGAAGATGGAGGGCATGACCTAACCCTCTTGATGCATGTCAGCTCAAGGAGACAGGAAGTGACATCATCAGCAGCCTTTGTCTCCGCCTGTCTTGATTTTCTGTATCATGCTGGTATTTGTCGCTTTTGCTGACAGATTCATTCATTTAATATCATTTTTGCTCTCTTTCTGATGCGTTTTTTTTTTTTTTACATGGCGGCTGCACCGTTATCAGAGAAACACGAGATGTCACACGCAGGAAGCTGTCAGGCATGTTAAACGGAAGGAAAGCTGCATAACGGCTGGTAGTTTACTGCATCTATTAACTTTTATGGTCTGTGGCTCACATGTACGTTTTCTCGTTAATGTTGTAAAGTGAAGGCCTGACGGGTCGTAGCTGCTTATTCAGCACATTTTCTCAGCTGCTTGGTGATGATGTCATCACTGAGGGACATTCTTTGGCCTGGTGAAACTTGTATTCAATTTTTTTTTTTTTTTTTTNAAAAAGGGGGGATGGGTCACTACGCCCCAACCGGACCTGTGGCAGGTATCTCTCCACTTAGGTTACAATATGCTAACTACATGCTAACAACATGCTAATATTTGAATGTAATTAATGTAACATTTAAAACGGGGGAGACAGAGAGGATGGAGAGAGAGAGATAAGGATGAAGAGCGAAAGATGGAGAGAGAGAGGCTGTGCACAATTTCTCTCTCTCTCTCTCTCTCTCTCTCTCTCTCTCTCTCATGCACATTTACTATGAAAGCGTCCATTCGTACCTGCGTACCGTTCATATGCAGCCCTGCTAATTGGGCAAAAACATGCAAAATGCGATAAAATGATGCTGATTCAGCAGCATGCAAACAGTATCTTCATAACTATGGAGCAGGGTTGAATTGGCCATCTGGAGAGGCGGGGCTTTTCCTGGTGGGCCTCATCCATCGGTGGGCCGGCCGGTGACCTTTGTACTGCACAATATAATATTAATTAAAATTACTGGTAATTTCAATGAAGCAAATATCTTTTTTTTCTTTTATAATGTTTGTGGTGTGGAGAAACAGCGAACATTTACCCACTTATTCACCCCTTCACCCCACCTCCGGCATTATTGGCATTTTCGTCTGGCCATTAAACCCCCCCCCCCCCCCNCCAAGACACCTTAAAGTCCCAGTATAAATTAGGATCCCAGTCCGACCCTGCTACAGAGGCTGATCCAGAAAAATATTATATTTATTATAGTTGTGTTCTGTTTATTATTAGAAGACAGATTTTGTCTGGACTTGTTCGGCCTTGGTGGAGATACGAGCT
Organism: Lucifuga dentata; assembly: GCA_014773175.1. NCBI lineage: Eukaryota > Metazoa > Chordata > Actinopteri > Ophidiiformes > Bythitidae > Lucifuga > Lucifuga dentata. Next base: position 46,515 of record VXCM01005565.1, read on the forward strand.
TTAATTATGACCTTCTAGTTTGTTCTATGAACGGAAATTTCCATCCTGAATATTCTTTAGCTTTCTTCTTTTTGCTTCATATTCACATCTTGTATAAATGTGAGTTCTGCATATGAATATGCCTCAGATAACAAACCTTGTCGTCCTGCACGCATAGCTGCTGTTTCTGTCCTCTCCACCATTGCATGCATGCTGTCATATTGCGGCTGCATCTGGTTTTTTGTTCTGTATGCAGCAGGAAGAAGGAGACGTGGCAAATCCATCTGCTGTCAGCACCAACAAACAGACATGGCAGCTGTGACCAGATATTTCCACAGCAACGTCCAATTCACCTCAGCAGTTGTTATCAGTCGTCATGGTTCTTTTCCCGGCGGGTCAGCGGAGAATTTGGTAATTTCGTACCGATGCAACGCGCCGTGTAGCTTCATCTACACCTGGCTGACGTCCAATTAGGATTCGGATTTGTTGGTGTTTCATTCGCAATGCAGGATTTACACCTGCATTAGCATTAGCATTAGCATTCTTTTTTTAAAATCCAGATTACTCAGACGTCTGATGTGTCTGACCTTTTTTCCTTCTCAATCCATCTCTTTCTCCTTTTCTCTCCGCATTAGGAAACGGCGCTACATTGTCTTTTTTCACTCGTAACCCTGCAGACGCATTTTCGAGACGATTGTCCCCGTGCGATGAAAGGAACGCTGTCAGGAGCTGCAGCCGATTCCACGACTTCACGCCGTGATTATTCTTTGTGTGTAAACACTTAAAAAAAAAAGCAACCGATGCCGCGCAACATGTTGATGAATGAACTCCTACAGCGTCTCAGAGACAAAGAAAAAGTGCCGTCTGCCTTTTTGTCCGCCTGTCTTCATTTTTGTCACAGTCTCTTTTCTCCCGCCTCCTCTGCCTGGCGGATAGAATCGAACCATGTACGCCCACACACGGAATCTTTTTAGTGTCAGTCATAATGTCACGGTTCAGTTTAAATCTTTGATAGTGAAGCATACATGTAATGAATTTGATCAGATCCGTGACCTCTGAGGCTGTCTGAGGCATCGGGCTTCTGCTGACCTGCACACGTCGCTTTTTATCAATGCTCAGCGACCAGCAGGCCGGCGGACTCTCTGACAGCGATTACATTAGATGGAGGATCAGAGCGATAACCGTGCTGCTGCTCGCTTCTGTTTTCCTGCTGATTTATTTTTTTCATGCTGTATTTACAAGCAGCTTTGGAACTTTCTTCTCTTCCTTGGTGAAGTTTGCAGCATCTTTTCCCATCCTGAGCCGCCGTTTACGGTATAGCCCTGTTGGCCTCGCCGTCCATCCCATAATAAGTGTCGCTCAGTAACGTCTGATCATGTGGTCCACATTGCCACATAAATCAAGCTGCCACATGAGGGCAGCTTGATTTATGAAGCTGCCCTCATGTGGTCCAGTGCTGCGTTCACAGACCTCAGAAGTCAAATTTTTCCCAGTTGGAAGTTCCAACTTCCAACCTCAAA